>VICI01002367.1:0-16955 GCA_019593645.1 Akabosia matsudoensis
GGATGTGGAGTTTACGCACCCAAGCACCAGAGCGATGATACGAGAGTTGATTTACAATGAAGCGAAAGTCCTAATAGTCCAGGTGCATCTCCTTTTGACTGGCTTAAAAATAGCTAAAAATGTTGGCCTTTTGTATTGAATTCATGTTTGTCATGTCAGTCATTTGGAATACGCATCTTTCGTTTGCTTCACAGTAAAATCTCGATATAATTGCCTTCGTTATGGTGGCTTTTCGTTATTATTACTGAACTATTCCCCGCCCTTCAGTTTTGCATGTGAATCAATCTCTTTATAATTGACAATTTTATAATTGCCTTCTCTATAATTGCCGGGCATTTCAATCCCCTGCCATATAAAACGCATGTTAAAATACCTTCGTTATAATTGCCTACACGAAGATTTCGGCAAAAAGAGCTAATATGCTTGCGAAACAACATCGCATGCAACCAAAAATTCTTGTGAAATTCGGGACAGTTCACAAATTTTGTAGGTCTTTTATGCCAAAAACTTGCAAAGTCTCGTTATAGTAGCCAATGCAATTATAAACGAAGTACTCCTTATTATTGCTTTCTTTATAATTGCCCTCAAATACTTTTCCCTTGGAGGTGCAATTATAACGAGATTTTACTGTATACTGTGACAGCCTAACTTAAAAATACATAAAAATTCGACTAATTAAATTTGTAAGCATTTAATATTCTAATGGAAGCTATTATTTCTGACTTCATCTACTTTTTAAATAACTGGTCGCAAAGATGAAAATTATAGATATTCAAAATACAGCGTACTGCGTAATCAGTTATTGACAATAAAAAAATTACCAAATTTGGATCAAGATCAACCACTATCATGCAGTGATGCCTTTTTTGGTGAAAGATAAATGAATGCCTTATTTTACATCTGTAACGATCATGTCGTTGAATACTTTTTTAGTAAAATGCAAACATAAGTTGCAGTTGCAAGAACATTTATGGCAACTCAACAATGCTCATAACTTCAAAAACATCTTTTACATTTACTGATAAAGAATATAGGAATTTATCTATCAAGTCATTGTTTAACCAAAATTTTGGTGTAAATTCGATCAAAATTATTCCAGTGGTATAGGGAAAAGTTTTTGTTGAAAATTTGATCAATTAATTGACATCTCATTTTTTCGTACCATACGACAAATGAGGCTCTGATAACTCGTAATGTAGCGTATTCAAATATTGAACATGATTCACAAAAAGGAACAAATCATTTTGAGATCATGAAGTGTCTCTGCGTGCCTTTCTAATATGATCTCTCTCCCTCCCCTGTATTGTAACAATTTGAGGCTTTAACGGAGAATCTAGCATGTTGAGCCAGGGTGCGTTCTTTATGAGCCTTTTATTCCCCTCCTATTCAGCACAAAAAGGTAACTCATGACATTTCATCATCAAGTCGCCTATCCAATCCATCTATACTTGATAATACCTAGTCAACTTAGCAGACAAGTCCCAGTCGATTCTCTTTTGTAAGTAAATGCAACCCGCAAAAGCGAGCTTCTTGATGCATATTCGGGGAGAAAAAAAATGTCGCTTGTTTATTTTATTTTCCAACGGTTTCATCTCTCTGTCACCAGCTAGCCAAACCATCTCATTCACAAAGTAATCATCACTTCTCCAGTATATTATATGCCTCTCATATTCAACTTGAGTGTAACCAAATACACTTGAGCATATTTTTATAGCTGAGGTTCATGGGAAAAGTATGCACGCTAAACTCAGCTTCTAATGCATTTTTTTGTCAAATTCCCAGATGAATGATGTACAAGACCAGAAAGGAATACAAATATTACTTGCTTATAAAATGTTTGGGTGATTTTTTTATAAAAACTAAAATGATATGCTACAAATTATGCATAATATCCATTCAACCTCCACTCAAAACCCCTCAATACAGATTCGCTCGAGGAAGACGATGGGCTCTTAATATTTTGTATTGTTAGCTAAAGGACTTACTGTAGTCATTCAAAAGACTTTTTTTAATAACTTATCAATATTACTACAGTGTTTGGATTTGAGGTTTTATTGATGCTATTGCTAAATGATATATAAAAATCTATACAAAGATGCATTTGTTTTGTACTGAACCGCTGGAGGCATTACTCGTAAAAGTTGCATTGAGAACTGGTCAAATTGTTTATCTGAAAGGGTTGCTGGTCACATTTTGCATAAAATGATGAAATTGATGTTTTATTGTGGTGATGAAGCTGTTTGCTGCAGCATGAGTTGTCGCTTTTTGGTTTTTGTCCGTGCCAGCGGCGATTGCTTTGTAATCGAGAGAAAAGTGAACAAGATGCTTTTAATACACTATTTTTGTTTTGTTTTGCCTACGAATAAAGAGGTTGGAATTATTATTTAGTTGTACAATACAATACAAAGAACACAATTTATCATACAAACTCCAAGAAATTCTAATATAAAGTAAGGAGCGAAGTTTGAAAAGCTTCTTGTAGCGACGCTACTTTTCTACCATTACTTTTCTCCTAAACCTTTATCAGCTTCATTGATTTGCCATAAAACAAAGTTTCGCCTGAAATCAATTTTACCATTTTCGAAAAATCGAGGAAGTGCAATAAAATTTGTGCCTTATGGCATTTTAATGGGTGACACTCTAGAAAATGGTTTAAACTTTTAGAGTAAGGGAACTGCTGGGAATGATCCCAGTAGATAGCATGTGCTGAAACGATGATACCCACATAGGGTAGATCCGTGAGATATATGGGNATATGGGAAAATTGTTTTGGATAGTACCTTCGAACTGATACCACGGTCGATGTGATATCATCTGCAGAAACAGCTTTCGGATCTGGCCATCTGACACTAAAATACAGGAATCAAATATGAAAATTCACATTCCCATGCACTTTTACCGTTTTATTAAACTGTGCCAATCAGTACGCATGTCTCCAATGTGAAACCGAGGCAATTACCGAAGCTTATATATACCTGTCTTTCTGGTGGGCGGATGGATAAAGATAGTTTTAAGCTTTTGCATGGGAAATGAAATGAGAGAAGACGAAATGTGAAATGATTCACCATTTGTTACTTCCGAAATGATTCACCATTTTTGTTTTATAAATCAAATGTTCATGGGAATTCGTTTAAGAAAAAGTATAACTGAAATGTTACTTCCATGCAGATGTCAGGGAAAGTGAGAACGTTTTAACTTTATCCTGTTTGCGAGCATCTGCAAAATACATTATATAATTTGTTTTTTCGTTAATACTGCGACTGTTCAAAGTGTAAAAAGGCAATAAGATAAGGACTCTCTTTGTAATTGTACGAAAGATATGATAAGTTATCAGCTTTATAGGTAACTACATACGTATTACTACACAATGCAACGTGTATTTGATTTAACTTTTTTTATGAAAGTTTAAACCCTGGGTTGAATGTTGAATAGAGGAAGCATTCTCAACAAAAGAATTCTACACACAAGTAATGTAAGCTTGTGGTATCCACCCGAAAATAAATGAGAATATTTACTTAATATGCCTATTATATTACAAGCAAAAAGTACAAAAGACGGTTGGTCTCACTTATATGTCATGTTATCGGGATCAATGGAGAGGGCATGCATGATGCATCTTTTCTTTACTTTTGTTGAAGCACCTAAGCAGTTTCCATTTATTACGCGTTCGTATTTTTTTAAAGCTTTGTGCTCTTTCTTTTCTCGTATTACATCGGGAATAGATTTGTTTAATTCTAATTTCCAGAATACCTTGTTAGTCAACTGAGAAACAGTCGTAATGATGCGCAAAGATGAAGGTGATGGGAAAATTAGGAACATTTTATGGATATGGACTGTGGAGAGATATGGATACCTCATGAGCAGAATTCATCTTCGACGATACGTCAATCGAAAATTGTGATAAAATGATTTTTATTTGGTAAATAGTAAATAGCAGGTTCGCCTAATGCGGAATTTTCACCAGTAGTACCAAACTATACTTGTCGTATATTAATTGATAATTATGCTAACTTTACTGCGTTAATACATAAAATCCGTTTAGTAGATTAACAGAGAAAATGTAAGCTGAAGATTCGTAATGTGTAATGAAACCTAAATGAGAAATAGAAACCTGTTAAAATCTTTTCTAAAAGCACTTGCTGCAACGTCTTCCTGGCTTAAACCCTTCATGATGGTTTGCAGACAGAAGACGTTCAGAGGCGATATAAATGGAACATCTTCAATCTTCAAGCAGTCAATCACTAATGAGTTTTCGTTTTTATTAGAGAAACTATTGTTCACCTGTCTAAAGATAACGAAGTACATTTCCATTTTGATAAAGATTATTACGAAATGGTCCTTAATCCAGTACTTACATCACCAAAAGTAATACGACCCGGGATAATCAGTACTCTTTCCTGCACGATCTTTTCGACATGAAGTCAGCTTCAGCACCTTAAGTTGGCAGATACCGTAACAATTCATGAATGAACGAAGGAAACTTTTCAATGCAATATGACAAAGAAAGTTAATACAGAGGTCATTTCATGCTTGATGAGCACAAACAGTAAATTCAAAGTAAATCATTTTCGATTATTTCATGACGGCGACAGGTGCTGGTGACAACTGACAGTTTAAAAGTAAACATGATTGCAGCGTGATTTCTGGAGTCACTGCAATTTGATAATGAGCTCACGTCCCATTCAGGTTTGTACTTTGTCTGCAGCCATCCCTTGGGATGCTTTGTACAACGTCTAAAGGGCGGGTTCAACAAAGTCTGACTTTTGACTTGCACGTACCTTTTCACACGAGGTTTAGCTCTAAACCGCAGCTCCTCCTTTTCCCTTTATAGCATCTCGTTAGGAGAAGAATGGCTCCATTCTTACTTATCCGATTAGATTCAAGTCCTATTATTTTTAACTTTTCTTAGTCGTACATCTATAACAGGTATAGTATAGACTTCATTTTCAGGATGATAATATAACATTTTTCGTACGCAAATTCTCAAATTTTTATTCCCTTATGTAATTGTTATACACATGATTACGTGAATCTTTACTCCTTTTATTACACAGTAGGTTTTCAAATCTACTTGCTTCATGTTCTAAACATAAATCCATTTTAAATGTGAAGTATCTGGACCAACCGATTTTTCCATAATCGGACCAGCGCCAAGCACTATGCCCCTATTACATTTTAAAATTTTCAATATATCGCGTATGGGTGCTCAAATCAATTACTGACTGTTCACACTCACTTCCCGTTTCATTGTTGTGAGAATAAACAAAAGCATAATGATTATGTGATTTCAACCACTGCATGTTGACTATAGTTATATTTCCAGAACCAGAATTAGTTCATCTGTAAGGCAGCTTCACTGTAAAAAAAGTAAAATTAACGACCAAAATGACTAGTGAAAGATGCTCGCCTTGTTCACAAACTAAATTTATTCCCAATTGAGTGAACAGTTGAAACCATGCGTTCTCTCTTTTTAGCCAAGTGACAATAATCACTTTATAATCGCTAGTAAATAAATAATTTCCACTTGCAAACCCCTTTTGTGGAATTCAAATCCTTTTATTATTCAAAAATGCAACCGTGGATTTTAAAAAGAGTGAACGATATCATTTTTACTGTAAATTTTTCGTCACATCTCTGAATATGATGCATGATGGTCTTTATGGTGCTCCAAATCTGGCCAGGTTCTTCGTTCTCGTTCGCAGAAAGCTTTTTCTTCTTTATTATTCGCCGCATTGTGGCAAGTTCATTTTTTGGCGTTACTAATCCATTTGAAAGCATTTTTTATTTGATTGTACTGTCCCATATATTTATTTATTTTTGAAGTTTCAATTATAAAACGGCAACCCATTCAGGAAACCCAGTTCATCCATAATCAAACTTTGATAAAAATTAAATCACAGTCGAATGCATATTTAATTGCGTGAATGCGGTTGTCTAACCGCCTGTCACATCTTCAAAATAACATTCTATATATAATGTGTATCACGACATCAAGAATTTTAAAAGAGTAAAAAGATGCAGGTTGAATGACTGTAATAAAGTGTACACATAAAATTACACGGTTCACTGGAGTATTCCCCTTAATAAACACGTACATTGTCCGAAATCGAACAGCGTGCGCGTGTTCATCGGTACTCATATAAATGCGAAATGAAAAAGCAACAAAGACGAGGCTTCACCAGCAAACCCGTTTATATATGCCGAAAACCCACAAACCATAAATCAAAAAATGTTTATGATGAAGGGCAATGATTTTATTAATCGGCGAGCCTGGACTTCTTTTAAAGTTTTTGTCATTTCCCCTTTAAAAGTTTTGATTTTGTTGAGCTTCCTTTGGGGTAAGTGAATATGCTTTGATTACATATTCCTGGACTTTGAATTGGCATGGGGGACACCAGCGTGTGGTGACATGAAACAAAGCAAATATTGCTGGTGCACACAGTTGTCATCACACCCTTAAAGTCGCAATGTAGAGTGGACTTTGTTTGGCAAACTGCTTATTTAGCGGTATAAAAAAATCTGCCTTTGCTGCTGATGGAGGTGGATGGGGGTGAGAATGAGAATTTTTTTCGGATAAGGGTTGGTTTCATCGCTGGTTTCGCCACTTAAAGTGTGAAAATTGAGAGCTCTACATATGCCAGTGAGAATGACAATGAAGTGGGGAGAAGTAGAGTAACAATAAGCTCATCTTTGAATTGTCAACGTGCTGGTGCTCGAAAACAGCACACTTTCGGTACTTGAAATTTTAGTTTGTCTAGAAAATTTAAGATTAAAAACGTTTGGAAGTGGCTGAGTTAGAATTTATAAAAATCTTTGCAACTATATACTATATTGTATATCATCTTTGTAATGTCTTTTATGGGTAATAAATACTGGAGAGACCAAACCAGTAAACTATTGCAAGAGTTTATTTTTAACATATATTCCTCATTTTAATTATTATCTTACATTAGTCTAACAAAAGGGAAAGATGATACCTGTGAGACCCCTTTTTACCAAAAATGTATCTTTGTGAAGGAATGTTTTATGCAAAAGCGAAAAAGCAAGGATGCATCCATTTACGTAAGAAAATTGACTCGTCAGATGCCCTTAACTCAGCATCTTCCATTTGAAAAATGGACGAAATATCCAAGTTCTCACGGGTTAAAAGAAAAACTTCTCGAAAGCTGTTGTTTCTTTCATAGCTTGCATTTGAAGGAAGTGAAGGCGGACGAATCTGAAACATTATTCGGTTATCATTTCTATCGTTGAAGAAAAAAAGAAAAAAAATGGCAGTCAGAAGAACAAAAAAGCAACCTTGTTGACCTTTATCAGCATCGTAATAATACGCAACTCTTACAAGGCCTTACATCGATAAAGATGTGGTTACGTTTCTTCTTTCTTTTTTTCATTCAAAAGAATAAATTACATAGGTAGTAGTCTTTTTAAAAAGAGAACAAACAAGTTGTATTTTGCTCCAATTTATTGTAAATATATAGATATACACAGACACTGAACCCTAATGTCACATCACCTTCAATCTCTCGAAAAGGTGAATTCACACCGAGGCATTGAAATAACTAGTGAGGGTGGACGAAACTTGGAATGAACCTTGGAGCTCCAAATAAAAAACGAAGAAACTTAAGGTAAGAAAAAGACTTGTAAACTGAGACTCTACGTTTTGTTTGCTTTTTTACGCCCATCCACTTTGTGACGAAGGAAGAATGCTTTAAAAAAGCCGAGGAAGGATCGAATTGGTGAAGGTGATGGGCACAGTTTCTTGAATGAACTTTGAGGGAGTTCTTATGATGATCATCATCCTCTTGCGTAGATCATGAGTAAAGTTATGAGTTCATTTAGAAAAGAAAGCAAAGGGAAATGGTTTTTTAACACACAAAGGCAGAGATCAGTCGAGTAGCTACTTTGCGAACTTCTAGGAGTATTTTGAAGTTTCAAATGTCAGAGTTGTATTTCAAAAATAAAAGACGAGCTTTACTAAAAATTTTGAACAGGAAGTCTGTATTAGATTACAAATCAAGATTTTACCTTGAGAATTAAAAAAAAATATTTGCGTTTCTGACATCAAGCTTATAAAATTTCATCAAAGCTCAAGAAATTCTGTGGGCTCATTCTTATAAATAATGCATACACTTGATCTCTTTTGTTGATAAACAAAGAAATTGTAGTTAATTTCCGTAAAATCTCACACTTGTCAAGATTACTTGTATGTTTAAAGGACATACACAGAAATACCAATCAAAATCTTATAAAAAATACACATCCATTTATTTTTTGCATCCATAAGAAACTCAGTCCCTCCCTACAATCAATGCTCACTAATAGGCTTCTACCCTTTCTGCTGGAGATTTATTTTCAATCCAGTTTCAGCCAGGCTTTTGGTTAAAAGCATTTTAAATTCCGAATTTCCGGAATTTGAATGTAAAACCATGAAATTAAATACTTTTTTAATGCTTAGAACTTTTACTTTCAACTATTTCCTCGAACTGATTGTACGAAAAATAATTTGATATCCTTCCTTCCCTTAAAGCCATTCTATAATAAACCCCAGATAAAACTTTAATTTATCGAAATAACACTCGCTAATAATAGTCAAGATTATACATTTGCACAATAAAATATGAATGCTGAGTAGGTATCCGGTCGCAGTATTGAACGGACAAAAGATGAAGGTTGATACTTGATAACAATGATGACCTGCACTTCATGAGCTAAGAAATTTGGTTAATATGAAGCAAGATTGGTGCTGCATACATTTAAAAAATCATATTTTTGTATATCGTGTTGCGTACCTGATCTACAATCATTTTCACAATTCCAAAATTCTTTTATTCTTGCACACGACGACAGCGATGGTACATAATGCCCTGATAGTAACCGAATAGCAGCCGAACAACTCGAATTTATAAAGATGTCCTTTTCACTAAACTCTTCTACCGGTCATACTAGAGTACATTTCGGCCTTTGTGCATGTCATTTGGACGTAATTAACAAATATTTTGTCACTAGAAAAGGCAGAGCATCTTAAAAAGACATATTTGTTGTGTTGTTATCATCATCGTCCTCTTGCTTTAATACCTTTGTTCGGCTAGTAAAATAGGTAAATTACGGCGAAGCTTTCTTTGTGGATTATACCGGACGAAAATATCCGAAAGCTAAATGGTATGCGAACATAGACAAAGATATTTCTTAGATTGTATCCCCTCATCTAATTTCAAGCATCAACCAATTTTCCATACTTTTTATCTGTTTGTCAAACCAATTGTCCAGTGAATGCGTATGATGTTTCCAAAGCAGATGCATTGTGTATTATTCAGTGCTTGCACAAGCAAAGTATATGAAAAATATGACTAGTAAACTTTTCGCTGGACTGTGTCACTGTTAACAATAACAAGCTCTTCAGTTGCCGGTGGCTCAGAAAAAAGATAAAAACCTTTACGGGAAAAGGTGTTTGCTTCTGGCTTTTTGGCCAATGCATATATGAGTATTGTATCTATCTGCCTAGTACTCAAGTAAATTCTTATTGAGTAAGCTAGTCTTCTGATGCGAAAGTTATGAACTGAACTGTCGGTTTTCAAAAAACTTTACTTTATGCTCATCTGAACCTTATTATGTTTCTCCAGCCCTTTTTTTCTTTTGTTAAAATCACAGCTATTTTGTCAAATTTAGCTTTGTTCTTGCTGTTGATTCAAAAATAATATACATTTGCTCTGTTAATTCCTGTGTTGTGCGTAGTTATCAGTTGCTGCATCTTTCGAGCATATTGTTGAGGAATGAGTTTGAGATGCTACCACTTGATGAGTCGGAAAGTGAACCAGTAAAAAGGCTTGCCTAAGTTGTATCTTCAAAAAGAGAATTATTTTCAATCATCTGTACGGCAATAATGGCGACAAAAGGTGTTTTCCATAAAGTATCACGAAGCCAAATATGAAATAATAATATGTAAATCCTTTTCTGTATCTGCAGTGATCCTGAACTTACTTAAAGGTAATTAACTGAGGTATGAAACGCAACTTCATACTTAGAATCCTTTTAAGGCATTTGCTTGATTTTGTCGGTAGATCAAGAAAAAAAAAACGTTAGAAATTTGTTTCAGAGATATATTTTGTTCATCTGGAATTTATCTGACCTGACTAGTTTGTTTTCTTTTTCTCATTGTATGCATTCCAACTCCGACTTGAGTAGTGGAGAAAAAGAGAAGACACATTTATTTATGTATGTTTTTTTATATCATAACAAATGCGATTCTGGACAAGCCAACAAACAGTGCAAATGCAAAATATTAGATCTGATTCTGTACTAGCATGCTCATCTTTAAAAATTACAGGCGGATTTTGCTATGATTAACATTAACTTTGGATTAGGTAAATTTGTTTGATGTTGAAAATATCGCAGCTAAAATCAAAGTTATTCGAGGCATTCGTGATTACGGATTATTAATACTGTCGACAGATACTCTTCAATGTGAACGTATCATTAATGTGATTTGTCCTTTGAGGTAAAGGGTGATTCTTAAACTTATTTCTGCGGTTGTCTCCGGTTAGACACACAATTAATAATCACCTTTTATTCTGAAAAGTTGTGTGCGGGATCCGTGAAGTATTTGACATAAGATACAAAAGAAAAAGGGAGTTTGTTCTTGTTAAGCCATTTGTCAGATGGGATCACCATAAAATAATTTCATCCATCATTAATTGTTCGTCTCACAATGAAGCGGGTTTTAGCCACGTACATGTATACCTCTGACTGAGAGCAAGGTCAATACGAAAATCTTGGAGTGGAGTTGTTATTTTCACATGCAGTGGTGAAGATTTTTTATCATCATTGATGATATACCTGGAAGGCAGGCTATGATCATTCATTAATAATTTATGAAAACTTTGAATCTTTTGTTTGTTAGGATTTTCACGAACTAACAAAAAGTCTTTTCAACGAGGCAAGAACGAATTACATATGTACTAAATTTACGCAACGATTTTTCTGTTTTTCTTTTTCCGAAGTCTAAAATGAGCATGTCAATCATTTAACTTTTTTGGATTGTGTGTGAAACCTAATACATGGAGTAGAGATATATGCCAATCCTACAACAATAATATTATTTTTTCGGAATATAGCTAAATCCCGATTTAGTTTGCTGAAGCTGCTTTGCTCCCCAAAAATAATTGTATTTCAACCTTTCAGAGGCGCAGGCATATGAACGTTAAAAGTTTTCGAACAATATCCTAAATAATACTCTTCCCAAGAGAAAAATCTCGTTTTATATTCTTCTACAGATTACATTACCAACCAACATCATCACTTTTACTAAACGTTTAAAAAACCTGAATCTCTCTTTCCAGCTACTTTGCCCAAGTCCGAGTTCAGTTTTTTTATCAATTTTTCTTGTGAATCTTTGCATGAACTTCATGAATTTTGTAAAGTTGCCTTAATGCCTAACTTACAGTCAGTCCGTCAATTCATTCAGACGAGAACAGTCATTCAGAAAACTGAAAAGAGAAAATGAAAAATTGAAAAGGATTTAGGAGGCAGGGACTTGACAAAAGAGAATATGGGATAGGATTTTGATACTCGGAGGACTTGATTCCTAGCAGCTGTCCACCAATCTCGGCTGACTCTGGAAAAGGCTAAACCTAAAAATGTTAACATGCGCAAGCATAGCAGATTCAGTATTTGGATCCTGGAGATGGAAGCCCATTTTACAAAACTGTTTTTTTTGCCTCTGAGATGCATACTGCATTCAGATTGATCCGAAAACCGAAATGACATACAAATGAGCATTTGTCGTCTCTTACAATTGATAATGAGATGGTGTAATCTAATCCATGAGGGAAAACTAAAGGCTCCCGGTTTGTTCTATAGAGACGTCATGTCATCATACCTCGTGAACAAAAAAATACATCTACACAAACAGGGGCTTGTCCCTTTTCCCTGTTGTGGTAGATTTTACTTTTTTTGTCCAGGGCTCATCATCACTTGCAGTATGCAATACGTAATAGATTCGTACTTTCGTACGGCCATGCATAGTCGTGCAGTCATCAACACATTTAAAATGCATACATACAGGGATGAATGATGTGAACACTGAGAATGGGAATATATGGCAAGCACCCTTGGCCCTCCATGTGGTTGTCTACGTTAGTTCCAGGCAGGTCAAACCCCCTCAAAACGTATCAATATTTTTTCCATCCCGTCATCACATACATTTCGGGCTGGATGTATTAATGCTAGTTGATATATATTTTTTCAAGCTAACCTTATTAGCGTAACCGAACCGGATAAGCAAAGTGTAGACAACATTGCACTTTTTTCTGTATACATGTATCAAATGGGCGAATGCGTTTATGCACCTTTTTTCTGTAAATTGTCTGCAATCGGACTGTCTAGCAGTATATATTTTGTAACATCCAGTTTAATGAGGATCATACCGATGATCATAATCTAGAGTAGGAGGTATATGCCTCACTGTGAGAATCAGTATAACCTTTTCCATGCTTCTGGTTTCTACTGAGTGAAGAAAGTGATTAGCATTAACATGGTGAAAATCAAGGGGCCCGACACAGCGTAGAATGGACCCTAGAGAGAATTAACAGGAGCAAGTACATTACAAGAGCTTTTATGAACTGGTAATGATGAGGGAAGGATCCTTCCGTACTGACAACTTTATTTGTCAAAAATCAAACACAGGATTAAAAATTTACGTAGTCTTTCATTGACTCTAGCCCTGCGTGGGTGACATTCTCATAAACGCTCAACTTATGCCTTAATAGTTTTATCGAATTTCTGGAAACAAGCAAACTTGAAAAGAGAACTATTTTCATAACCGAATAAAAACAAGACAACAAGTTACAGTGAACTTAAGAATTTCAAGTTTATGGTCAAGTGTGCATCAAGCTATATCTATAAAAATCCGATTTAAAAAACAAATTCTTTAAAGTGTCCAAGTTTTTTTCCATTATTTCAAACAAGAATGAAAAGGACGTCAATCTTGTGACTTTTCGAATCAAGAACATTCACCTGATATATTGTGGAAATGATAATGGATCTTCGTCTCGGTGTGGAATTGGGAAAGATGAATCAGTCACAAGGTTCAAGTAAGTTTTAAAAATTAATATATTACAGTTACACTACATTAAATTAGTAATTATTATCGGTTAGTATTTTCTCATAAAAGTTACGTCATATCTTTTTCGGAATAATGTTAACGTGCGTATAATTTAGTACGTCACTATTTGAGAGCTAGTTTTTGTGACAATACTACATATTACTTTACAAACACATTTTACCCCTTATACCAATATCTGGAGAAATTATTACTTTTCATCTCATAAGTTTACATTATCCACCTGCAAAACCAACTCGACTGGATGAATTTCTTAATTTATCGAGTTAACTTCCTGTTTTGCAGTTTGTATCAACGGCAATTGTCAAGTGCAGGAGCATCTATGAATAAAATATGAAGTAAAACATGCACGCAAAGATGATACGTGCCGTAGTTTCCCCAAATTCAAACCGTCAGGTGAAGTTCTTACCAAGAATATGCGCATACAGGTCAATAGTTGGGGGTAAACGAGAAAAAGATTGTCTCTTTCACTGATTGGCATATCCGAAAACGGAAAAAGAACTCACCATAAAAATAACTTCCGTGTACAGTTCTTGCTGTCACGCCTTCAGAGTTGACCCTTTAACAATGATACATTCTCAAAAGATAATTACGATATCGTACAACCGAGGAACAAAGATGAGAGCCAATTTTAACGCTTTAAAATCCCTGGGAAAGTTTCGGTGTGATGATGAGCCTAGTTATTTATTAATAGTTGATTTTCCCTTCGTGACATGACATTCCAACTCTACAAACGGCATTAGTTGTTGTATTTGTCTTTTTCCGCTACCATAAACCGTTATTCCCGCACCAGCAGGGATGATCCGAATCACATCTGAATGTTTTATGATGATGGGTATTCATTACACTTCCCGTGTTGTTGTTTACTTGTCGAAGGGGAAGTGAAATCATACCTAGAATCAAAAGCTGGTGCACCTGAGATCTACCTGGAATATCAGTTTGTGCGATATTGGAATTAGAAATGTAAAGCATACACACTATTATGTAGTGGCCGGATCCTCCATATTTTATGAAAGGGGAAAGAAAAATTGGAACGAGGCATAAGGCAATAAGAGGGTTAGACTGAAACCGGAAGTGGCATATTACCCTCTACCCTCTACTGAATTCAATACCTTTTTATAGAGTAAACAACATAGTTTAGTGGTGTCACACTAAATGCAAATTAAACTAATTGATTTGTTCGACCTGAGAAACAAAGGTAATGCCTCATAATTAAAAAGATCAACTGATTTCAAGATTTCATCTCTCCAGATACTGTAAACGCTTGAAAGATATCCCGTAAAGCCTTCCCTTAAAAAATGCCCGCATAAATAAACCCTATCGTCCTATTTTAACGAATTGGAACGCGTGTAACCAAGATGTTGAATTTGAATGCATACATGCCACATGCCACCGTTTTGCGATAAGAATCATCCATCCGCTTATGAATGACTCATGATTTATGATAACAACAGTGTTTAGCATGTCAGACTGCCCCGTTTATATGATATAAGTTATAAGCTACACATAAAAAATTAAAAATGCTAATAAATATGAATGATTTTTAACTTCCAGGTCGTATTCTCTACGATATTCCATGCAAAGTTTGCCAAGACCATTCCTCGGGAAAGCATTATGGAATATTTGCGTGCGATGGGTGTGCCGGCTTTTTCAAAGTAAGTTCACTCAATGTTTCCCAACCTTCTTTGCACTGTTTCCACAAAAGTTGATTCCTCATAAAAACCATTTTTGACAAATTTTTCCTCTGTCGGCATTTCCTCTGAAATAGGGAAACTTTGTCCTTTTTTATCTTAACCTTACATCTCTCTCTCTCTCAAGGTTTCCTACCTGAGTTTTGCTAGGTAAAAACAATAGAAGAATACATAGGAGCAAAATAGTTACCTCACTCATAAGCTGTTTTAGGACACCAAAAGTGACGAGATTTTCAATAGATAAAAGATTTTTAGATGATCTCATAAGCCAAAGCTCATTCAGAAGAAAACAACAACGGTAGTAGCTTTATATTTCCATTTAAAATTCTGTATGTAAAATCCACTCGAGGATGCCACCGACAAACAAAAAAAGTCAGCAGAAATTAGCTCAGGTGGAAAATTAAAAACAAAAGCGAGATGTTGATCTAAATTGACTTTACCTACACCAGAGCAGGTACATTTTTATGCTGTTGTTGTTGTCTTTTCCTTTTTTGCTAAACCGCAGTGCATAACTTTATCTACGATATACCTTTTATGCGATAAAAAAAACTTGGTATACCAGAATCGTCTCTAATCTTTGTTTTAACTTTTTTCTCTCTCCAGAGGTCAATCCGGCGGAATCGGCAGTACGTTTGTCGGGCAAAAAATGAGGGTACATGTCCCGTAGATAAAACCCACAGAAATCAGTGTCGCGCATGCAGACTCAAAAAATGTGTAGCAGTTGGAATGAATAAAGATGGTAAGTTGTAAAAATTCTATTAGGCTTATCAGGACAGAGAGATCACGCCATCGTTAACAGGTCTTTTCATGAAAATATTATTCTTATTTATTTTATAGCGGTACAACACGAGCGCGGACCTCGCAACTCAACGCTTCGTCGCCAAATGTCATTGTACTTCAAGGACGGCCACCTTCCGCCTCTCGCACCTCCAACAAATCTTACTTCCTCTCCGTCATCCACAGGCAGCAATGGGAATAGCTCGTTCACCGAGCCGTCCAGCAGCTCAAGTCCTATTTCCTCATCATCTTCAGTCAACAACATTACCACCTCCACAGCTGCAGTTTCCCCTTACTCTATTAGCAATCTTATCTCTACCTCCGCGGTTGGGCATCCGGTGACAAATATGACCGCTGCTGAGTTTCTGAGAAATACCAGTATGCGGAGCCATGCACATCACTCACTTCCACCTCATTTCCCTCTTCCTCCTGTGCCCCACCATCATTCAAGTGCAGCTTTTCCGGTGATCTCAAGTCCAGTCTCGTCTCCAAGCTCGCTTCCTCCCAACGGAAACACTTCACCCGTGCCCAGTGTCACTGGCTCAATAACATCTCTTCACAGCCCAAGTGGTGACAGTAGCAGCAATAAAGATGCAAGCGAGTCCCCAAGACACTCCAGGAACTCGCCAACCTCCACCAACGACATAATAGGAAACGAAAACTCATTCAGTCCTGTCAATGGCCATAACAAAAGAGACTTTGCCTTAGGCCCTGGAGGAATTCCAATGGTTCCAGCTTTAGACTTGGTTTTAAACAATGCCCGAAATAGCAATGGTGGGACAGGGATGATGGGCTCTCCGGTGAATAACATTGGTTTGTTTGCACAAAGAGCTAGCACAAACAATGGCTTTGAGGATCACGCATCATCTTTTGAGAAGCTTGCTTTGTTGAGACCTCAGTTGGGACTGCCTTTCATGGGGATGCCATCTTTGAAGGTAAATCCTTGTTTACACATCAATCCTTGTATAGTTGCCTATTTGGTGGAGTTGAAAAATACTAATCTGTTCATTATTTGAATCTTTTTTATAGTACGGTTGGTCGGAAATGCTTCAGATGCATCAACAAAGCAGAAACAACAACTCATCTATGGACCCAAATTCAGCAGCGGCTGCTGCTGCTGCAGCAGCCGCAGTGAACTTCCAGTCTTTAAACTTTTCCAATGCTGCTTCCTTTGGAAACCTAGGCTTTAACCCGATGGCGTTCCCGCTCATGATGTTTGGAACGGAAACGCTATGCGAAACTGCGGCTCGACTTTTGTTCATGAATGTAAAATGGGCGAAAACAGTTCCAGCGTTTGTTTCCCTTCCTATGCGGGACCAGCTCCTTTTGCTAGAGGAAAGCTGGCGAGAGTTTTTTGTACTGGGTGCAGC
>VICI01002368.1:0-16954 GCA_019593645.1 Akabosia matsudoensis
GTGTGCGTGAGAACTACTGTGCAAGTAACTGTATCAATCATAACGTGTGCAATGTCTTGTCATTTTGACAAGAAACTTGCATCTCACCTACATTTACCAGCAGGTATGGAGATTAACAACATATCACCAACACTTAAACATGTTGTCAAAATGCCATGCATAATCACATGATTACTGAACACCAAATTATACTTTTCATTTAAAATTAAATATCTCGTAAAAATTATTTAAAAAATTTCTCGTATTTAAACGTTTTTTTAAACGCGCATGCACGTGGTCACTTATACACGTAAACTAAAACGCATGGGTACTTGAGGTAAATATGTATTTGTTAAATATGTATTTTCTCCCCGGCTGGCATTCAATTGCACATGTTATTACAAAAATATATCCAAACTTATTTGTGCAAACAAAATGATTGAATGAAAATAAGTATTTGCTATCGTACATATTTATGTGACATGTTAACGTAAACAGTTAGTACAAAACAAAAAGTAGATTCATAAATAAATTGAATCAAAAAGTGTCTGGTAAGATCTGATATAGTTTTTGTCTCTGAGCAGTATTGCATAATATATTTTTTGAATTCGTCAATAATTTAAAGTATCGAAAACCCGTTCGAGTGATACAAAAAAAAATTCAAATCTATTTTTGAAATGACACGACACGAATGCCTGCCATACCAAATTTCAAACTAAAATGCATAAATATTCCTGGATAAAGAAAACAAAGAGCAATGATAATCGGCACTTATGAAAGGAACTTATGATGACCACATCAAATTGATGATTGCATCAGTTGACTTTGACTTCATCTAAAAGCTGATGAAAATTCAACGCACGCTTGCGATATGATAGCTTAATTAGTCGCCTAAAGATCACTCATCATGAGTAAGTAGCTAACTTAAACAATTAAGATTATCCGAGCTAAAAAACTCAAAAATTATTATCTTGATATCCCGTTGGCCAAATTGCGTTCCCATTATGCATAATGGAAGCTAAACCTCCACGATGCATATTGATTAAAATATGTATAATTAATTAAATGGAATAAATATCTCAAATTTAAGTTAGGACGTTATATCCGTTAATGTTCACGTTAAAAAATACTAAATGGAATCGGCACAACTTACACAAACTACAAAGTATTTAAGGTAGAACCGTTGCGCACCGGTTCGGCAGGATCCTATTCCAAAGAACCATTGATTTTGAAACCGATGTGTATATCGATGTCTGTAACCCACCCACGTAGCACTGTGCCTGCCCACATTTTCGAATCATTAGGCGTGTTACTTAATTTGATATAAAATTAAACTTGATTATGAGGAAAGCGATCCCCTTTCTATTTTTTTATTATATTCAAAAAATCTCCAAAACCTCCATACACGCTATTTTATCCAAGGGTATGGTCACAACTTGGTGTCATCCAAGAAGTCATCATGCTCCCATTGACTGATATTCGTAAGAAATCCGCACACATCAATCAAATTTTGTGACTTCAAGTTTTTCATTGTCAAATGTCGCAAGCGTCTAAGGCGGCTTGCATCGTAACCTATTGTCCATCTCGTCGACATTATCAAAAGTATGTTTGAACCACTTTTTTTTTTGGCAACATGGCCCGTATGCGTTTTTCATTCATTTAAACGTATACTCCACAAGCTTTGTTACAGTTAACCTGTTAGTTTACTTCATATTTAAGGTTTTTTTTTTCGCCCATCCTGCCATTGAAAATTAATTTGTCCATACAAACAAACACTGTAGAGTTTACAAAGTCCTCCGTATTTGCGCGTTTTACTATAAATACAAATTTTTCCTCAGTTTTTAACCATTCACTCCCGAGAATCAGTCCAAATAACAACAATTTAGACAGAGCGGCTACAAAATACCAATTAAAAATGAATAAGGTTTGCATTCATACAAAAATATTCACAATTTTGTTCTTGATCGAAACGCTAATTGGTTTCGGTGATTCTTTTTCTCCTCCAGATTGTGTGTGTTCTCGCGCTTGTGGCTAGCGTATCAGCACTACCACCGTCAACTGTGGATTTCCGGGGACTTGGTCTTAGCAGTTTCGGATACGCACCAAGATACGCTACTCCAGGAGCCTTTCAAGTTGTCCAGTCTAGCCCTGTACTTTCACAGCCTTTAGTTCAACAAATCCAAAACAATCGCTCCACAACAAATCAGATACGCACAAGCTGTCGCTCCAGTAAGTTTTCATGAACCGTACGTCTAAGTTACTACGTACGTGTACCAGAAAAATAATGATTATTCACGTAATAGGTCCAACAATATGTCCAAGCAGTCCCACAACAAGTTGTCCAGGTAGCCCGTCCTCAAGTCTTTCAACAAGTTTCCGTACCTCAGCAATACGTCCAGGCTGTTCCACAGCAAGTTGTCCAAGTGGCCCGTCCCCAAGTCGTTCAAGTAGCGCGTCCAGTTGTCGCCCAAGCTCCAGTTGCTGTTGCCGCTCCAGCTCCAGTCGCTGTAGCCGCCCCAGCTCCAGTCGCTGTAGCCGCCCCAGTCCGCCCTGAGCCATTTGACCCTCATCCACAATACTCTTACGGATATTCCGTTTCTGACACTCTTACCGGAGATCAAAAGTCTGCTTCCGAATCTCGCGATGGAGATGTCGTCAAGGGCCAATACTCACTTGTAGAACCCGATGGCGCTGTCCGTACCGTTACTTACACCGCTGACTCTGTTAACGGTAAGGGTATTTCTGGTTCATACTTATTACACAATTCATTGTCATTTTAACGCAATTGCATCATCATGGTCCATTTTTTATATACGTTTCAAAGGATTCAACGCTGTTGTTGAGCGCAGTCCCCCAGCAGTTTCTGCTCCAGCCGTTGCCGTCGCCCGTCCCGTTACCATTGCGCAGCCAACCTTTGCCGTTTCTCAGCCAGCCGTTGCCGCTGTTGCCCGTCCAGTTAGCATTGCTCGTCCAACCACAGTTCTTGCCTCCTCTCCAGTAATTTTTCTATAAACCATTTCTGCATGTTTGTACACGATTGTGAATGAATTGCATTGAATTCTCTTTTCTCTGAATACAGGTTGTCCAGCAATACGTTCCACAAACCCTAGTTCAACCCCAATATGTTTCGCAGCCCCAATATGTTTCACAACCCCAATATGTTTCGCAGCCCCAATTCGTGTCCCAACCCCAATACGTGTCCCAACCACAATATGTGTCTCAACCCCAATACGTGTCACAACCAATCGTCCAACAACAATTTTTATCCCAGCCAGTTCAAACCATCCAAACCTCTCCAGCTTACGCAACAGCTACACTTGGCGCTTCCACTCTTTCCTTGGGAGGAATCATCCGTAAATAAGTATCTCGTACGCTTTATATCATGTTATTCCGTAAGACTTTCACATAATTTAATAGTAACTTCCCGTAAAGTGCCATATTTAACATAACATTCATGCACATCGTACAATATACGTACGTGTAACTGGGTTTCACCACCTCTCCTATTTCATTTTTTTTCTCTCTCCAGTATATCGTTTGTTATTTCTTCTTTATCCGATGCAAGTTTAAGACTTTACAATGCTCCTTCAAAAGCGGTCTAGCTATCGCCCTTGTTTTTTTCTGTCGAAATGCCAAGTATACTTGTTTTTATGCTCAAATCTTTTTTTTTTGTTTTACTATCATTTACTGTTTTCTTACGAAAAAAAAACTCTTGTTGACCTATTGTGCGTATTTTTTGTGATATAATTTCTAAATTTAAAAAATAAAAAACAGTTTCATAATGAATACGACGTTTGTGAATCTTATGAACTTTGCATTGAAATCCCATTAGTCTGGATATCTAGAGAAAAGATAAGACACATACTCATCTTCTTCGTCGTCTTGTTATTTACAAGAAACGTAACGAAAATTCCGGTTGCGAATACACGTGCATCTGCAACACGCAACGCTGATTGCTCTGCATTTCTTGAAAGTTGCCGACAAGTTTAAAATACCCAAGTTGTCAACATCAAAGTCGAATGAAAGTTCAAAGAACAGTACTGAAAATAACGACAATTTTGAAAGATCACAAAACTGCATTTTACATAGTATGCACTTCAAGTGCCACTTCACACTTGATAACGAAGCGACTTGTGTGAACCAGACAGACGGTACATATGCTGTCACGATAAGACGATTTATGTATTCTATACAAAAATGCGTACAAATTCTTTTATCTTTGGACTTCCAAATCACAATAGAGCAGCGAGAATTCGTAAATAGTAGGTGATTCAGAGCATATGTCTAGGTTGTTTGAACAGAAGCCAGAATAACGAGTAGGTTAAAAAGAAACCAGTTTATTTTGCATCTCAACAATAACGCGAGAATTCGTAAATAGTAGGTGATTCAGAGCATATGTCTAGGTTGTTTGAACAGAAGCCAGAATAACGAGTAGGTTAAAAAGAAACCAGTTTATTTTGCATCTCATATACTCGTAACGTATAATTATGTCACGTCATTTACAAGTGTGAACCAACTTGAAGAAACTAAATTAATATGAGGCAATGTCCAGACCAAAATTGTAACATGAATAGCAAATATATGTTTGTAAAAAATGTGTATAAAAAACCTATAAATGTTGCCTACATATGTTTATTTTAGCAATATTTTATGTACTTATTCGGTGTACAACCACCTACATGCTCTAATTTAGCGCTTAATTTACAAACGCTAAAATTAATATAAATCAAGAGAGGAAAAGTGCGCGCACGCACAAATACAAGCCTGCCTGTTATAACGTTTGTAAACCGTTCACTCTCATATATGCCAAATTAAATCTGATGTTTATAACTCTTACTTACACATACTCTGATTAAAACTTTGGAATTTTTGTTATATGAAATTTCATAATTAAACGTTACTGCAGATGCTCCTGAAAAAACTTTACAAGTCAATTGAAATTGATCTTCTGTTTACTGCGCGCATGTTCATCGTTCAACTTGCAAAGCACATCGCTCGTCAAGTGTCAAGAGTACTTGTCAAGAGTGTCAAGTATTGTAACAAATAAAACCAGTAAATGAATTGGAACTGTGATCCAAATTGAATTCGACCGTCGGGCGAACTCATTTTTAGCCATTAATTAAAAAATTTATCCATCTTAAATACAAATAAGCCTCAAACTTTTAATTACTGTACGCACGTGAGCGTGTGGTTTATGGTTTATGCATCTGGAATCGATGCATTTCAACTAAATGGTCTATAATTGTACACGTAACGGCTAGAAGAAAAAAAATACGGATTGACAAGAACATTGAAAAGGTTTGGTAAATATTATTCAATATCCAGAGGGTATCTATTAAATCCCTAAGAACGGATACGCTGAACCCTAAAAACAACCGTTCTCCTGGCAAGAAAACACCGCCGTCTGCCGCTTCAATATCAATTAAAATATTGATATGATTATATTGAAAGTTGACAAAAGAAATGAATTGATAGGTCACTCATTCTCTTTGCGTTTGATTAATGAACTGGTTTTCAAACACTCACGCCCGTTCTGTATCTGTACACACAAGTTGTTTATATCTGATGAACTATTACTCGAAATCTTTTGTTAAAAACACAGATAAGTAGTTCGTAATTGAAACGTTTTTTTACTGATTAATTGATGACATCGATAATTACCGATCATTTGTACTTTTATGTTTCGAAATTTTCAAGTGTGCGGTCCTTAAGTCGATGTGATGCAATAGAATGATGTACGCGTGTGTTAAAATCAAACGATCGCTGGTTTACACCTATTTGACAATTTAAAAATGTCTTTTTTGTAGGAATTTGATTTCGGAAGCACTTCAACATAAAAAAAAACGCTGTGTGTAGCGAAATGAGTTTGTAAAAAAAACAAAGTCACGGAGTGTTGATAATTAAATAACACAATAGTTTGAAACCTTTCTTTTGCCTGGACACTGGACACAGTAGATATAATTTCTTTTCATTGTTTCATGTTTGTACCAATTTACAAACTTTTACATATAACTGTCAACTGTGTAAAAACAAACACAACAAAGCACAACCGTAGGTGTGTGTTCCTAGCAGTCATAGTGGGGTAACCTAAGAACATTTCATAAAACTTATACATTATCAATCAATGTACCATACTTATGAATCTTATGAATCGAACAAATTCACCATGATAGAACTACTCAAATACGTGTTTTCTCTTTTCACCAAAAACCAATTCAGTCGTAAAATCCTGTAACAACACAATTCAATCTGTACAAACCAAACATGACATGGTAGTGAAATACTCCAACTCAGCTTGATGTGTAATTTTGAATCTCAAATTTTGAAACATTTATCGAGAGTATACATAAAAATTCATTGATTTTAGATTGAATAAACGCCGTGTTTCGGAGCGTCTCCACTTGTTCCACGAAATCCTGTACCGTGATTGATTGTCTTTGACATGGTTGTCGACGTACTGCGTGTAGGAATTCAACCTATGTGTATGAGTTTTTCGCGGTAACTTAAAAACGCATTTCGGTCGCATTCGGTCTGAATGAGGAGCCAGAGTCATCCAATTACTCGGGTGTTTAGTTTCTATTCTAGTTTTTCATTGCTTTTAATTTAATTTACAGGAAACTCGGGCACAGAAGTGAAACGGCTTTCCCCAGAAAAGAAATTTGATGAAGCCCTGCATTCACACTCACAAAGTCAGTTGACTACGATGCTTGAGTGAACAAAGGTAGGCAAACACTGGAACATTGGATAGCTCGCTTTATCATGCTCGTAATTTAATATCGTGCGTGATAGTGATTGAAATCATAGCGTCAATTACGCAAAATGTATGAAATAACGTATGATCTAGATTGTATTTCGCGTTGGTACCGGACACTATAAACCTTCTATACCTTTTGTAAAATTAATCACAACACAACACTAAATTTTTCAAAAATACAAAAAAGTCTTTTTATTTGAACCAACCGGTCCGGTGCACTTGCGTATGGGTTATCTTCAGTAGCAGGTAATTGCTGTTGTGGCTCGCGTTATACAATCATGCGTTTAATTTAGAGTTCGGGCGAGATACCAAAAACCACGAACTTTATGGGCTTGGCCCATGATCCCGATTGAGCAGGAATTCACACTCACCTGTGGAGATTTAAAAAAGCGTATGTCTATTTTAACTCGCACATGAATTTGATACTAACTAAGCTGACTCGTTTGTTTAGGCCCCCAAGTAAACGACGTGTTGGTGTTATCGATAACCCCTTTGGTACTAACCCCAAAATAGGACAACTCCGAGGTCAGCGTCCATTTCCAGTCGATCCCGTTCACCCCAGAATCAATTCATCGAAATGAAATTAGGTAAGTAAATTCGTCGAAAAAGTAAGCTCCGTCTTATCGCCACATATTCACCACGTAATCGACCATGTCGAGTCAAACGGCTGCGTGTTATTCAAATAGTTCGACTCAGCAAACCCAAGCACCAAACAAGAAATCACGAGGATCTGCAAAGTAATGTGTAGCGATGACGGTCCAATGAACAAACGGTTTTCAAACGCGTTTACTCCAGAGTTTAAGATAAGGGTCGCGTCAGTGATTCCAACGAATAACCACCTCCTTCCGTTCAGCCGTAATCAAACATTATTTTTTGTGTTTCTCATAGACTGAAGTTACAATACTCATGTATTTTAACCGTCACACCTACTTACGTTGACTTACGGTTATTTTCATACGTAAATGCAACACCATGATGAGTGTAAATGCAAATAAGTTTACAAACCCCACGATTTGCTTTTTTACTAAAAAAAATTGTTAACGATATTTAATTACAAATTTCCGCGACCCTATAATAAACCCAAAATATAACGAAACGAAATGTAAACTTTTTTTTGCGAGAGTTATTTTTTCTATACAAAGTTTTTTTTCTTTTGATCAACAAAACGCACGAGATTATGTACAAAAAAATAAGCGTAATAACAATGAGTTTTACAAATTTACTAGTGTTTCTAGTAATCCAAAATATTATTTTCGTTCTCTTCGTTGAACAAAATTCGGCCTGGGGGTAATTCAGGCTTTCGAGTAACCCAACAGTTCTGGAAATAGAGAAAAAAAAACAAATTTTCTAACAAACATGTTGTATATAAAAGTAAAGTTAAAATGTAATGTAAACACATACCTGCAAAGAAACGAGCTGGTTAGTTGGATGCAACGACTGCCCATGATCGTTTGATTTCAAGGGACTGAATGCTATCCGTTTGCTAGCGTTTGATTTCCGTTTAGGGCTCTCCCTCCACTCTTTGTTCTCTTTACCGCTGCTCTTAGTGTCCTTCAAAAACGCTACGCCTGGAGGTGTCGCGTACTGTCGTACACAAATACATAATAAATTTAGTAACATACAAAAGACAAGATTACGTGATCGAGAAAATTTGTACGTGTGTGTGTGTGTACTTACCCCAGGAACTCCAGTATACCAGAACCCAGAAGCACCCGATTCATCTTCAAGAACTGATGAATTTTCAATCCAGCTGTGTTCAAGAAAACTAGGACTTAACGTTTTACTAGGTGTCGTACTCGGCGACATCATGTTCGTTTTGATTATGTCAGCGAGATCCTCCAGTTTAGGAGGAGAAATAAACGATGTACGACGCATATGGTCTAAAGCTTTCTTCAAAGGCGTTGGCGTGTTTGAAACTTGGAGGTTTCGGCATATTTGACTTTGGAGTTGTTAGCAAACTCGTTGGCGTGTTCAAATCAGTTCCACGCGAACGGACACACGATTTTGGTGTTAGTGAAAACGCATCGGAACTAGATGTGCTGCCACAGGTGCCTAGAAAGCACAAATAACAGAGTTGAAATGGATATCGACAAAGCAGTTTTTTGTAAATAAATTTTGAGATAAAATTGCGTTTGAAAGTCAAATTTGCTTACCGTATAATTTCATGATGGGCGAGATATTGGGGTCAAAGTAATCGGAAGGTCCAGGGCTGGACAATGGATCCTCGATAAACGTGCTGGAAAACCTGTCGTTAGGGATTATCACTTCTGTGATCATTGGGTCGTTCTGGATCAGTTTGGACACGGGAGACTCGTACACTGGCAGTGGTTGTGCAGGAGCGACACCGACAGCAGTAGTTGTAGTAGCGCCCTAAAATCACACAAAACAAACGTAATCAAATTTGCTCTTTACACACACTCACACACGTCATTGATTAAACTCACCATTAACTGCTCTTGCTGTTGCGTTCCACAACCATGCTGATCATGATTTTCCCCAGTTTCCTGACGCACGACATGTTTGATTTTCCGAGGTCTTCCTTTCTTTCCTCCATTCCCAGTTTTCTTGCGACTTCCTTCCCCTCCAACACGTCTCCGTATCGTAGAATTCCAGTGATTCTTAATCGCGTTATCTGTTCTACCAGGCAGCATTTTTGCAATTTTACTCCACTGATTCCCATATTTCGCATGCGCTTCAATAATAATATTGTCTTCCGTTTCACTCCAAGGAGTTTTGTTAATATCCGGGTTCAAATGATTATGCCATCGTTCTCTACACTGTTTACCAATACGACCTTTCAAATTTTTAGCGATTAACGTCCATTTCTTTGGACCGTACAGGTTCACAAGCTGGACGACTTTTGCGTCCTCTTCTGCTGTCCATGAACCTTTGATTAGGTTTGGTGATAACACTTTTGACCATCGCGTTTGACATTGCATTTGGGAACGATCTGGGAAGAACTTGGCGATGTGGCTCATTTGCGATTCGCTGTGCATTAGCACAAGACTGTGGATAATAACAAACATTCATTAAGTACTGTTAATTTACATACACCGTATAACCTGTAAAGTACTTACTTTTTAAGCATTTCGTCTTCATGTTTCGTCCACCGCCCTCGATTGATACTCTTTTTCCTTTGCCCTGGCGTTTTCTTCTTTTTGTTGACTTTAAGTGCGTCAGGAGTGTTTGTCAAATTACCCTCCAACTTAACGGCACTGGTGCTGGTGCTGGGTAGTGTTTCATCAGTTGTTGTGTCCATACAAACGCCACTATCTTGTTCTGTAACTTCATGTTTAACGACAATCCCAGTGTTCATGTTTAATAACATGTTACCCTCGATTATCACAAAATTATCCATTTCAATTTCATTTGAATTTTATCGATAAGAAAAAGATTTTTTTGGTCAGAGATCTTAGAGATCCTAAACCTGGATTCACACTAAAACTTGTTCATGCCAGAATATAAAAATCGTCCGTTAACAAAATTTTCTTGTTTGTGTACACATACAAACGCGCGCGGAAATACATACACTTTGTTCAGTACCGAGAGAGGGGCAGCAGTATATCTATATACCCAGATTCAGATCTGTCCCAGCCCCGCGTACTGACGTCTATCGCACTTAGTATGTAAACAATAACAAGTATGAACTGTACTGTACACGTACGGTGAGTGAGTGAGTATAAAGGAATCCCTCTATCTAACTTTTTTTCACTTGTTTGAAATATTTTATGAACAGATATGTATGAAAAAAGAGGGGGTTCTTCTTCTTACACATACAAGTTTGCTAAACCCTTTGGTTTGTAATAATATGCGATACATTTACGAGAACATTAGTATCCAACTGCCTTACACCCTTTTTCATTGCGAATGGCTATGATTATGAACGTGAGTGAGTGAAGACAAAAAAAAAATATTGTTCACAAGAATTTTCTAAACATTTTTGTATGTGCAAAGTGCAATATGAAAGTTTTATGTATAAAAACACGGAGTAATTTGATCATGATGAGGTTTTTTTGCGTGAATCAAACGAAAAAACTAATAGAATTCATGTAAAACAACACAAATGTAATGTAGGCATAAAAAATTTGCATTGAACACGAATGCGTTCTTTTACTTTTGTAAATTACGGGAAAATAATATATGTTGTGATAGGGCTAATATGAAAGGAAATACATGAAAGGAAACTTCATTAGGATTTTCAAAATGTACTTGTACGTAAAATCAAGTGCGATATGATAGTACACAAAACACAGGGTATTATGATACACCACTTCGTTAACATTAATGAAATTTTAAATCTAAATCGGATATTTGAAGTAAAAGCGAACAAAGTTTTTGTACATTTTGTATATTTTTACGTGGAAATCTCATATACCGTGCCTGAACGCATATATGAACAACTGGCGGACGAAGAAACGTGTAAACACAACACGTGAAAACCGTTTCCACACTTGATCGATCGATCGTGGTTACAAAATGAAATAAAAATGAAATGAAAATATGAATCAAAAAATTTCCAAATGTCTACGAAGAAGAAAAACCCTAACGGTTTCATGAAAAGTATGGATACCTATTGGGGAATCAGAGAACAGGGTAAATATTATTATGAAAATCAAAAGTTTTTACACAGGTGCCTCAGTGTATAAACCTTAGTCCTTTTGACTTTGTGAACTGTGTACGCTAACAGTTTCTAATAACGGTCCTTTAAATGAGAACACCTTTCACTAAAGATAAAAATGGAAAAAATAACAAACATGAATGAGTTTGTATTGCGACATTGTTTTTCCTCATTCATGAACAAGTTCATTGATCAGGTGGAGAAAATGCTTCAAAATATCGTGAAAATCTCTTTACCACATTCCAGTAGTTAGAATTCGAGTTCAATGCACAGATTAAACACGAACCAAATCATCTGGAAAAGGGTATATACCATAATAACCGTTAACCCACAAATTGTTCACCGTAATTGGGCGTAGTCTCCTAATCCATGATCCTTACACACAGCAGATGCATATGATTTGTTTCCACGAATAGCATCCAGCATTTCGAATGGTTTAAATCGCAACTTATAATCCCCGACAAACGATATTGATTTCGGAAACGAGGGTAAAATATTAAAGCCGTCGGTTATACGACCATGTATGCCAAAGAAAATATTCCGCTACAGTTTCGTCGTCTGTTCCAATTCTGGAAAACTATTCTCCTCCAATTTGTGAAAAATCATGATAATGCGACATATTATATGTGAAATTTAACTCTCGTTGTGTTGCACATGATGAGACGTTGTATGTAACGGAATCCAATAACGAAAATCCAATGTTTTGTATGCAAAAAAATAAACAAGAACACAACGTCAAGAGATATACAAAAGAAAAAGTCTATAATACAATCAATATATATTTGTGTACGATATCAATTAAACAATCGAATCAAAGAGCGTAGTACAGCGCCATCGCCATGAATAAAATCAAAGATCACAACAGCAAGTGCCCCAATAACCAAACAAGTAAAATGTGGTACATAATCAAAATAAAAGATTTTAAATTTTTTCCAATGCCATAACATAAAACTAAGAAAATTAATCTTGTACTTGTTATAAGGTGGATACCGAATCAACCCGACTTTATCTCCAATAAAACTAAAGTCTCGCAAAACCATAGGTTTTTGATGTGTAAACGTATCAAAACTAAATTTCCCATGATAACTTCCCATACCACTACTTCCAACCCCTCCAAAAGGCAATTCATCGATAGCAAATTGAACAATCGTGTCATTAAACGCCATGTTACCTGATCTAGTACGAGCAATCAAAGCATCTCGAACACGAGTGCTTACAGAAAAGCAATACATACATAAAGGATCCCATTCACGTGAGTTAATAAACTCAATCGCTTGTTCTAACCCACAATCAGAAGAATCATCCAATATCATGATTGGTAGCACAGGTCCAAAAACTTCTTCATTCATGATTGGATCAGAAGCTTTCACACCAACGATAACTGTCGGTTTTATCCATAAATCATTCTCATCAGAGTCTCCACCCATCACGATCGTGCCTGAACTTGTTTTAATCAATCGCATTAAACGGTTAAAATGCTTCCGGTTTACGATACGGGCCAAGTCTGGAACTGACTTCCAGTCGTCTCCGTACCATTCTTTCATGCATGCTGGCAGTTCCGCTACAAATTTACGAGCCACATTCTGGGTACACAGGATATAGTCAGGTGCAACGCAGCTGCAATACCACGATACAAAGAACACCGTTATAGCATGCGTAAACGTTAAAATTTGTTAAAGGTTTAAAAAAACGTTATAGTTCTTACGTTTGTCCCATGTTCATGCATTTTCCCCACATGATACGTTTAGCAGCGATCGCAAAGTCAACAGTGTCATCAATGTACACAGGCGACTTGCCACCCAACTCCAAAGTGACAGGGAGTAATGTATTTATTAGCTTTCGCATGAATTTTCTTCCCAATCGAGTAGCTCCCAGTGTAAAATATGTAATCAAACTTGTGATCCAAAAGCAAATCAGTTTCGTATGCTCCTCCATTAACCACAACATAGCAGTCAGGATCAAGGTACTGCGGCACCAATTTCGCCATACATGCCGCAGAGTGGCTAGACACCTCAGACGGTTTGATCACCACACAATTACCAGCAGCGATGGCTCCCGCTGTAGGGACCAATGTCAACTGGAAACGGGTAGTTCCATGTTCCAATCACAAGCACCTGTCGAGTACAACATAATAATGGATATACACGAATAAAAGTAGGTAGTATTCGTATGTAGTGTAACTTACCACGCCATAAGGTTCTCGAATAATGTACCCACGATCAGCGAGCGTCAACCAGTTGCTCTGTAACATGTATGGTTTCGCCCATTCCTCCAAATTCTTCACTGTCTCTCGAATATCATTTTTCATCAAATCAATCTCGTACATGTACCCTTCCAAAGTCGATTTCCTCATGTCTTTGTACAATGCCTCCAGGATCTCATCGTTGTGCTCGATGTACATTCGGAGAAGCTGCTTCAACTGCGTGATCCTGTATGGGATCGGACGNTACCCTTCCAAAGTCGATTTCCTCATGTCTTTGTACAATGCCTCCAGGATCTCATCGTTGTGCTCGATGTACATTCGGAGAAGCTGCTTCAACTGCGTGATCCTGTATGGGATCGGGCGAGTCTTACCGTTCATGTACGTCGACCTCAATCTGCTCATCATCTAAATACACAAAATAGTAAATTTATAGCAAATTTTGAAACAAATTGAAATTTTGAAACAAAATCACAAATTTAAACGGGTATTTCAAACAAATGTACAAACGATCAGTAAATGTCACTGTCATCAAATAATCAGTAAAATTGTTTCAAATACGGACAGAAAGGAACAAAAAAAAAAAAATCTGATTTAGACGCGTACGTCAAGGCAAGGCCATTTGGAAGCGCACATGAGGATCCACACGGAAAAATTGAAATTTTAAACAAATTGAAATTGGAAACAAAATCACAAGTTTAACGCGAATTTCAAACAAATTACACAAATTTGATAGAAAATTTGAAGGAACATTTGAAATTTGAAGTAAAATTTGAAATTTGAAAAAAAATAAAAAATGTCCATAAATGTATCCCAAATTTGAAACAAAGAAAAAAGCTCACCTCATCGTAAGATTCATGATGATCCTTGAACCCCTTACTCTCGGCGGCGTAGTAAATATCGTTATTATTAATAATTTTGGACATGGCTGCTGCTGCGTGTTTAAACACAAAGGCTTTTTTTGAAAAAGAAAAAAAAAACACACACACACACAAGCACAAAATGACAGTGGACGGGGGACGTTACCCAGCGAATAACCAGCACGTTCAAGTGCCTGATCGCAACTGACTCGACACGAAAATCTCGAATGGGTTGTTAACGTGTGTGTACGCGTGAATTTTTGAATCCTTTCAGACCTACTTTTTGTGGTACACTTTGTGTCGCACACACAACAAACCACCACAACCATCACCACGACTGGGTCACCTAAAGCTCCTTCTTTTGAGGATCCTTTCGATTTTTTTAAAAAATAAAATCCTTACCGTGTTTGAGTACCCATGACATGACAATCATCATCATGATGCACACATACTCGTACGTTCACAAAATGCAACAAAAACAAAATCGACCATGAAATAAACGTAATGTCAAGATTCTATTGGAAATTATTATGTAACGATGTAACATTCACTAACTTGTTATTCAATTTCAACTTGCAACGGTTAGTCTATTAGGAATTTACCTTGCGACATAACATGAATCCACTAGTTCAAGTTGAATGAACCTTTTGCGCAATTTTTGTAGCCTTTTTTTTCGAATTCGAGCTTGCGACATATTCCTCATATTCATGGACATTCGTATGCATTTTTAAAACAATGAATTTGTTCATAGATTTATAAAATTTGGGTGCTCATGCTCAGTAATGGGTACTTTAATCCGTTTAAATTTGGGTTCAGTTTTTTTTTCAAACAAAGAAAATCTCTAATTCTAAAAATTTTTGGTTTGAAAACAATAAAGTTTTAGTCCGTTTAAATTTGGGTTCAGTTTTTCTTCACTCAAATTTGACAAAGACTTGAAACAAAAACATATCAACCCGTTATCACGTCTGCATCCACAAAATTTTCGGGTTGAAAGCACATTCGGATTTTTTTGTGCGATATCGTAAAAAGGATTTTTTTGTCTTCACGAGTGTCTGTATGCGTATGTCTGCGTACGGTACATGACACCCAAATTTGCGAATGTAGGTAGAAAAATTTAAGCTGAATATGTTGTTTTTTGTTTTGTCGTGTTTATTTGGTACAGCGTTCCATTTTACATATGCAATTAGGTTGAACATAATAACGTTTAGTGTTTCTACAGGACCTTTTACTTTTTTTTGGACAAAGGTGTTTGAACCGGGACATGAGTGTTTAAAATTTCCTCAAGACCAGGGATTATCGTAGCGATCATACAAAAGAACCCTCTGTACGTTATAACTGTTAAATAAACTGAAAGGGTGTGATTGTGTGCGTCAAGATCAAAATTACAAACAACAAAGATTTCTCAATCAAACGACTCACTTTTCATTGTCACGTTCATGTGCGATATGTAGCAGCGATCATGAAAATTCAATGAATTGAAGATCAAGTTGTGTATGAGTTTGCTTTTGCAACCAACAAACCTGAATAAATTTTAAACGCAATCGTTAAATTTTTTTACGTAAGCGTGTGATACATATTCTCTATCGCGCGGCATACGCCGTTTCACCGTGGGAATACAGTCAAAGATAATGTACTGTAACATACGCGTTATCGACGTAATTTTAGTTCATAAATTGAGTCATTTCCAAACTACCGGGAAAAACATGAACAAAAATAAAAACCGACCTTGATGCGAAATTTCATGGGTTTTATCCCACAGACAAGTTTTATTATTCCAAAAAAAACACATAACAAAAATAAATAAATAAATAAATAACGTAAAATTTATGTAAAAAAAAGGAAGCAATTATTATTTTTCTCTCTCTCTCTCACTTTCTTGTAACATCATCCCATCATGGCAAACACGGTTACATATAAGCAAAAATTACACGCGATGATGAGCAAATAGAAGACAGATACCGAATACGTGATAGCTGGCCAAAATACGCTACACTTGGATCCGCGGGATACAGTTACTTCCGTTTCGGATCTTCAATAATATCGTTATTATTGTTATTATTATTGTTATCCTCATCAGCGATCCGTTTAGCTTCAGCTTCTTTCCTTTTCCGTTCTTTATTAGCGAGATAAGTAACCCGATAAAATTTCGAAAATAGCACGAGAAATAGTAACCCATGACATCCAATCCACCAAACAAAAGCTTTCGGGTATTTGCAGTCGATGAATAGTAACTGGAACGAGTGTCCAGCGATCCCTACAAACTGAATGATTTGTAACGTTGTGAGATGTTTCTTCCACCATAAGTATCTTGAGTATTGAGGTCCAAGTGCAGCGAGTAAATAATACAAATACATCCAAATATGAACGAATGTGTTTAATAAACTGAAAAACGTTGAGTGACCTCCTGGAGTAAACTTTACTCCAAACCATACAGACATTGGCATGATCCCGTGATGGATCACATGTAAACTGCTCACATGATTGTTTTTCTTACGTAACACGAAAAAGAACTGGAAAATAAGAAACACACACGAATTAAATTT
>VICI01002369.1:0-16952 GCA_019593645.1 Akabosia matsudoensis
TTAATAGTCTTCTTTTTGGGATGTGGGTTGTCTCAGAGGAAAGAAAAGAAGAAATTGTACTTGTAAATAATAACTACCTAACGAAACACACCACCGCAGATTCAGCCTACCTTCTCAAAATAACGCCTTCCTTTTCTTTACGTATCTTTCTTCTTTGTGTGGTACTGCTGGACGCAATCAACTTAAGAGTTATAAAAAATTCAAAGGTTAAAACAGGCAGAGGGAAGAAAGATTCCTGAGAACGTAATGGTAACCTGCTGCTTACCTGTTGCCGTCACTAATTATCAGCTTGTCCAGGAAAATGCTTTGTTCAAGAACACTTTTAGAATATTATATGGGCAACTTTTGATTGCCATTTTATCATAACTTATATACACTTTTATGGAATACGAATATCAAAATTAAGTCTGCCTCTCTGCACGCAGTTTAATATCTCATTCGATATTATTCTTGTTTTGAACAAGTGGTGATTATGCAGCTAATTCACGCTCACTGTTTTTCATCCATCCACGATGGGTCTGCCACTGGGGCGTAAGGTCTACTTTTTTTGTTACAGGCATGCAGGTTAGCAATAAAAGGAAAGTTGGAGGGATGAAACTTTCAGGTTTCGGAACTTGAATGAATAATCTAGTTGAGCTTCTTCGTAGAATGTCTTGAGAGGGTGGGGGTCCGTCTGATAGTTGGGTTGATGTCAATAAATTGTTACTTTTTTCTATGTGGGTCTGAAATTTCATACATTCTCAATCGAAGACCAATTGCTTTGGATAGATTATTATAAGGGGAAAAAGCTAAAGTAAAAGTGGTATATCAACTAGTAAGAAATGAATACAGAATAAATAGATTGATGTCGACTTTATTCTTTTAGGTTTTGAGAACTGCAGACGGCATTAGTATGAATGAGACTGTCGAGATAGTAGATAGTTTTTGGTCACACGTAGGTATTAACCTCAAAAAGTAAAGAAGGGACCATTTATAGACAAATATATACATACATTTTATGCTAGATACAAGGAGAAAAACTGAAAATTATCGTTCCGAACTTACCGAAAGCCTCAGCGTTCAGTATTACAAATTGCATAAACGCCCGACGTAAAAACATTTTTGGGCGTTCTTACAAAATATCGTCACCTATTTTGTCTTGTGCAATTTACGAGAAAATGTTACATAATTTAAAGTAACTGATGGTTTTTACGAGCATTGAATTCACCAAACACGATTTTTTATACCAGAGCCGGAGAGACCAATGGCAAGATTTACTTAAAAAATAATAAAATAAAACATCAAACGAATAGTAAAGAAAATTTAATCGTGGTAATGATAAAACTGTTGACTTGCCGTGTGATAAAACCAGTATTACTCTCAGACAGAGAACGTCCAACATGATGTATCGCCTCAGCTTTTTCCGAGGACAGGTTAAAAACTCGTTGAAGTGATTTTAAATTCTTTCTTTTTATGTCTCGTCTTCTGTGGTGACAACGTGTTTTTGTGATACAACAAGAGCTTGACGTACAAAAGTCAGCATCTTTTAATTGAATTAAAGCGAATAAAATTCAGAAGTTGTTTTCACATCGTGTCATCAGTTTCTGGCAAATTTATTACAAAATCATTAAATATAAATAGTTTTCACCATGAAAAGCTGTTTATTTGCATTGAAATTTCTATGAACTCTGATATTTTCCGTCGTCTTTACGTACGTATCTCGAATTAGCTACCTAAATGTCACGCTCGCAAAAGTGTTTTCTCCTAAACGAAGTGGATCATTCAAAATCTGGGTAAAGTTTTCAAAATGTTTGAGTAAAAAGAAACCAATTACGTCGAATTCCAAAGACAGTTTAATAAAGTTTTATACAGCATGAGAATTTTGAAGACACCTTCAAGGTTTTCAGACGAATAGCATAACAAATACCAATATTATTCAATAGTATATCTACCTATCTCACCAATCTTAGCATAAATTCTTTAGTTTTTAAAAGCTTAAATTGTTAGTGTAATAAATTAAATAAATCGGTTATAGCGGGAAATGGCGAGTTTGATTGCTGAGAAGAAGATATTACGGCTATAGAATACATTAAAAAAGATTTTTTTGAAAACAAAATACATACATGAATAAACCTTTTAGCTCATCTGATTGTCCATTTCTCACTTTTTATTTCGTTTCGTTTTTACAATTATCCGTTTCGACCAACGCTACTATCAGACTTTAATCAGAAAAGTATCAGCGTGTTCCCTTGTAAATACTCACTTCAACCAACCACAATCGTACCATCGGGAGTTGGCTACAACTTCCTATGTGCGTAGAATCACTGATGTAGGTATGCTCATAATTTTACGCAGAACAATGTTATAACATACAAGAAGACACAAAAAATAGTAGTAATTCGATGTGATACATAAACCCTTTCTTTCTTGCAGACTTGCCCTGACTCTCTTTATCACTGCGATTTAAATCACAAAAGCCAGCCTGTTCAGAACGCTCCTAACCATGCTTTTGTAATCTTTGATCTCCAAACCTGACCAACCTGATGGATATTTGAGCTGAACTTGTGTCACTGCCATGGCTGAAAATAAAATTTAGACTTGCTTACTTTACACCCTTTTTCAAATGTGCCCTGACAATAGTCTTCATCGTAGCTTCTATCTTGAGCTCAAATAATATGTGTTTCGTTTGCTATGTTCACAAGGCGAATCCTACACTACTCTTAATAATAAGAATTACAGATATTTTGTCCAGAGCAGAAACGGTTACTAACTGTTAAGACTGATTTTCTAGACTGTAGTTAGTTGGCTATCAAAGTCAAATGATTATGTGAAATTACGAACAGTAATACATTTTACAAGGATACATTCTATGACATTTTATATCCATGTTATCAAATGAGATGAAGGTGCAGGAATACAACGAGTGTTTTCTTGTTTATTGACCCTACGTTTCCACCAATATCTTTGGTCCTCTTTCAGGGGAATAACGAAATCATCAAAAAAATTATCTATTGCTGATAATTACGCTAATAATAACAATGGCCTTTTCCACTCAAATAATAACATTTTATATCGTTTTGTTGATAGAAGAAGCATTTTTAGTTGGAGGAAATCAGGAAGGAGATGGCCGGCTTTTGCGTTTCTTATTTAAAATATCGTTAGATGGTTTCTATTTTTAAAGTTTTTGCCACTGCAGCGTGGAAAACAACGAACGGCTATTATAAAAATTGAAATAATTTATTTTCTCGATCGTTCCTAACTTCCTATAGAAGATACTGGAGGGATACTGTACGTATTCTTTGTGTAGGTATATTCACGTGATGCAAACGTGTGTCGTGATGAGATCTTCAACACTTAACTTAACCATCGTCAATTTTTTTGGAATTTTGTTTTATGGGAGGATATAAGCTGCCAAATAAACTGTAAGATTAACAATGACTTCTTTTTGTTTAATCATCCTACTTTTATAGATTGACTTTCGTCGTTTCATGCAGAAGTAGCAAGAGAAAGAATAGGTTTTAGTGTGCTATTATAAACACGTCAAGACACAAGCCACGATTGGATTACACTATGCATACAGGTGAATCTTGCATGTGAATGGCATTCATGTTGAAGACTTTTGAAAACGCTGCATGACTAATAATACTCGTTGTTATTACATACTGCTTCAACTCTCCTCTGGAAAACCATTTACCTAGTAATGCACATACATAGCTGCTCCGTAAAACATTCTAATAATTCTTAGGCATAAACTAAAACCTTGTTGTCTTGAATGTTTTGTGACTTTTGTTAACGATCAGTGAAGATTCCTTTGAGGAAAAGAGTGAGCTCAAGGCTCCATAAACAAAAAGTCTTCCACTTGGATTGACTCACACTGAAATGGAACTTAAACATCAGACTTTAAAGAGGGGTTACAAATGTTGTACTAGGGCTCTAATTTACAGAACAGGGGCAGATATAAGCCTAACAGGTAAGTATGTGAACGTGAAAAACTCACGATATTTGCTTTTGTAGCTGAGAGTTAAAGATGAGACACAAGTTTGTAGGATTCGGCCGATGCGGCAACCCCTTGTAATAAGTTAGAATTTTATTGTAGTATTTGTTGAAACTGTATTGTTTTGGAGGTACATATGACGATGGAAGTGATGGCGGTGGTTTGGTTTTTTGTTCAACAACAGCCGATATCTCTCTCTTATGCAGCACGAAAAAAGGACCACGACGACGAAGATGACGAGGAAAGATATAGGAAGGATGAAGGAAAAAGAAAGAAAGATGGATGATGGAAAACGATTAGAACAAGAGATGCATTAAAAAATATGCCGAAGGCTAACAAGTGGATGGATGGATAGTTGGAAGGAATGAGTTGAAAAGATTGAAAATGGTGATGATGACAATGCCTCCCTCCTCATGGCTTTGCTGTTGTTGTTGTTACTCTTCTGCTGATGAGGTTGCATTCTACATTCTAGTCACACAAGAAGATGATGATCTAATGACGAAAAGAAATAGTTGCACTGCAACAAGTATGCACAGCGAAAAGAAAATCATCTCGCAAAGACAGTGCCAGCGTAAGTTGTATGGGAAGTGATTAAGATTTTCTAGTGAGGATACGAAACAATACTCGCGGGTAGAAAGACTCATTTTTTGTTCCTTCCCAACTACATTTTCATTTGAGTAAACAGCTTTTAAAAAAGCAACTAATTTCAAGTTATACGTCATAGTTAAAAAGAGTATTCTGAATATGTGGTTAAAGCCGTCATGAGATGGTGTTTTGGGGTTTTAAAAGTATGAGAGTCCGTACATCTCATTAAGAAATACAATGCATACAAATTACATGCAACCGCTTTGTAATTAAAACCTGTGATAATTCTGGAAAGCCCGTATCTTACTCCATGAATAAAACGATAATAATCCTACTATAATGATAATTCCAAGGTTTGACAGTTTCAAGTTCAGCAGCACCAATGGTTCAACTACTGTATGTCTTAACAGACAACGGCATAAATGCCAGAGAGACAGATTCCACGGCTTCGTCGTAACAAGCATGAATGAGAATATCCGAACATGGTTTAGGCTGTACTTTTAGGGATCTTTTTTGGCGACGCAGTAAAATATTCAATGAACCAATAGCGCAAACAGCCCATTCGACAAAAACGGCTCAGGTATTTTATAAAACATTGTTTTGTTGCCATTTCGGTTAATGAGAATAGTCTGAAGGACGTATTGAATAACTCGTAGGCATTAAAGTCACAACTAACTTCAGCTACCATCAGTGAGGTACTACACAGCAACTAAACTGCCAAGACACAAGAGGGCTGGCGCAAAAAAAATAGTGTTACTGCTTTGTACTTTGACTGCTTAAAATTTCAGAGAAAATCTCTTCAATCAAAGAAAACACCAAGTAATTATAATAAATTGTGTAGCAAACTATAAAAGTCACCTACAAGTTGTTGCTAATCATTGACCTACAAGTCTACAGCTCTAGTTTAACATGTGTCAAAGTTTTAAGCTTTTCTACATATGTAGTTAAAAAATGAGGAGTACCGCGCAGTTGCTTTTGCACATAGTAAAATTAACTACTTACTGCAATAGAATAATTGCCGTCGGCATTGCATTGTTTTCGAATTCGGTTTCAAATTGAGGTCAATCAGGTTGTATGATTCGAGGGATTATTACAGAATTTATTTTGCATTTAATAACGTAAATTTTTGTCTTACTTGTTGTAATGTATTGTATAACAATTTATCGCACTGAATGTAAAAATATGATCAACGAATTCTTATCCTGAATCACGCTACCTTTGGTATTTTCTTCGGCAAATCTTTCAATATGGTTTTAAGTAGGTAGGAAGGTGATAGTGATAATCTGCAAGGACAATCAAGCAAGATTTTACAAATATGATATGCGTGTAAAATCAAGGGGCAAAACTTGCCAAGTTCATAGAGTCTCCCGTCATTAGGTAAATCACCCCCAGCAAAAACTTATAACGAGAAATAAACTAGACCAAGAAGCACTATCGGTTGAGGCACATCAACAATTCAAATGTGGGATGAACCCAGCCAAACTACAGAAGCTGATGGGTTAACTCTCTCAAAGAGCTAGTCAGCTTAAACTTATCAAAAGTTATTTTTTATTGATTGTTTACGCTTCGTACATGATTTTGTGCACATGATGTTGATATAAATAATAAAATTGTTGAGTTTTTCATCATAAACAAGTTTGACATAAATAAGCCCCGAATCGACTCCGATTCCTTCTTTCAATTCTTCCCTCCTACTTTAAAACAGTTTACAAAAATATTTACTAGCGTTGACTATCTCATGTTGCTCCTCTTGAATTGATAGGAAATAGAAAGTTGAAGCATGGAATAAGTTATTTTCTGATTATCGTTCCAACTAGCTTTACATGACCATGACCTTCCTTGTTCCATTTTCTTCATTTTTTTAAATCTTCGATGAAAATTGACTTTTTGAACAAAAAACCGCTATATAGTCAACACAGCCGACGACGATATGTATGGAAGGAATAATGCTGACTTTAAGTTCAATATTTATCAACTACTAAATAAATTATGCAATGGTTTGCTGTTTGAAGGCGTTATTTGATTGATTGTATTTACACGAGGTATTTGCTTTCCTAACAAGTAACTTAATTCTGATTCTCCCGTTCATTAAGTAACGAACCAAGCTGAAACCACAAAAATCATGTTAGTGCGACACCCTACACCGAATCATGGTTACTCAGAGGCGTCAACAATGATGCATGAAGCCTGTGTCCCAAACCCGAATAAGAATACATCGACATGACATTTCAACCAAGAATGTGGCAATCCACCCATCTACCACTAATTGAACCATGAGTTTTGTTCTCGGAAAGAATGTCTTCAAGTGCTAAATTACAGTACAACTCAGAAACGACAAGGTTTCCTGGCAAATACGAGTATCAACCTAATGATGCCCATGTTTCGTATTAAATACACACTTGTATAATCACTTCTTGTAGCATTCCTAATTCATCTTGGTTGACATTTGGTGACAGACATTGTCACTCACAAAACATGGTCTCTGCCTTGTGAATTTCTGAACTTGCTTTCGAATGACCTTATTTTCATCAGTTAACCAAGTACGGACTTTCAAACGTAACGCGTATTTTAACAGAAAAAAACAATGCGAGTGCTACATGCAAGCACAACAAAACATAAAAGCGAGTTCGACGACTCATTGAACACGAAAAATGACTTCTGTTGGTAAATTTGCAAGCAAAAAGGACTTCTTCTTATCGTACCGGATTCAAAGGAATTCTATGCCGTTTTCTCGGTGAAGGAATGAATCAACAATTATTCAGTAGCTTACTACGTGCTTCATTCATTTCGCAATGATGACCACCTGATACGAGTAATTTTTATGTTTCAAAATGAACATTATCTTCATGAATATTATATGAAAAACAATCTGTTGTAACATCATGATCCTCTAAACACTGTGTTAGGACAGTCCAAAGAGGTATGTTTACACGAAAACACAAAACATCTCATCGAAAAGCAGTAGGGGCTTCGTATTTTTTTTGCTTGCCAAGAGAAGAAGAAGCAAGCACGCTGGGCTGCAGTGAATGAGTGTGGGCGGGGTTGAAAGACGGGAGAAAATTATAATCTGGCATATCGGGACGGATGATAGATCACGAAATAGTCGTAAAATCGCAAAGATAAGGAAATCAAGCAGCTACGCATAAGCTCAGAGTGCTCCCGCACAACACCGATTTACAAGTGAAAAATGTGGGGGACGAAGAAAAAAATCTATTAGGTTTTATCGAGGGCTGTATTGAATCTGTCAATTTGGTACCAAAAAAATCATATTATTCGTATTCTAGTAAACCGCAAACATTAGTATGAAACACGTGCCACATCATTGGTTTTGCATGAGATCTCACATTTGTCGGTTGAAAAGTTTGTTCTAGTATCATCATGTCTTAATGCAAGATATACATCTGTCGTGTCCCATTAAATATGGAGGATATGCGAAGACTGACATATTGAAACACCCGGGCCGACAGATTTTATAAAATGAAAATACTTTATCGATTGATATGATGTTGATTTACCTTGAATTTGCATACCTTGAAGCTTCTTCTCGGTCTCCCAAAATTTTTGCAGTTCAGTGAAGTATTTGTCCAGAATGAAACACTTTGGAAAAGCCGATTGTGGCCATTTCATGTCACCAACAAATGGAGTATATAAAATGTGTGACGCGACTCCTTTTTCACCTGTGGAAAATCATAGAACTGTGTTCCTGGGGTGTTGGAAACTAGTCACAAATACATGGCGATTTCATAGACGGGTTTTTGTTTGTGCTCAGCGATCAGCGTTGCAGCGGTTTCTCTTTGAGCTCGTGTACTTGTATTGCACTATTGCAAATGTACCTGTCCCGCAGAGTCTGAGAATTTGGCGAGTTTATTTAGTCACGGATAAGGTATTTTAAATGCAATTTTACGATCTCGTCGAAAGTATACCTTAAAAATGGAGTCTTGTGCTGATAATACCAAATAGACCAATTATCACATACGCTCCTGCAATCTTATTCTTGATCATAAAACAAGTCGTAAACATGCTTCCGCTATGATTTCTTTGAAGTAACGAAGTTTATCACAAAAATTGAACTAATTTTGGCAGCACATTCGTAATAAATTTGCTATAATAGCTTAAACGTAGTGAGAAGACTTTCAGATTTTTTTTCCTGATTTTATCACTTTTTTTACGGACAAAAATAAAGAAGCTTCATTTGAACCGAGTGTCACCCATGTGTCCGTTTCGGGGCAGGTGCATCAGCAACAAGGCAATCTCATTTACGGCTTGATAATTGACTTAAAAAATTGTTCACAATCAGGATCTCTTGTTGATTTTTTCTCTTTATACTAGGCTGTTGAGTTTTTTTATCCAGCGTACGACTCGTAAAAAACTTGTGAGAAATCACACGGAGAAGTTGTTTTCATGGCTAACAAATAAGTAGAGACGATATTCATCGTAAAAGTACGAAACAAAAGCGTAAATTGTAATGTCTATGAAGACCATATCTTATCCTTCCAGTTTATTCCTGACGTTTACAATCTACTTTACTTGGCTCAGAAGTTGCCATTCGTTTAAAGAAAGCAATATCAATTATGACCGACCAGTCTCTGTAAACAAACAACCTGCCGATATAACGTGGTCCTTTTTCATGCGATTCTTACAACTTCAGGTCCACTAGCAGCCAACGCAAATAGTCAGTAGTTGCAAATCGACTTGCGACACATATAAACTTGGTGGACACAGCATAGCTCTCTGTGAAAGACAATTACTACACTGAATAGCAGTACACAACCATGTTTCTGTCCTTAAAACAAGAAAAGCACAATAACTTTCGCAAGACAACTAGACCTTGTGTCCGTCCCCGCAAGCACCAGAGCATTCGTAAGTGTGAATTATAGTGTAGCTCAAACTGGCCAGGCCCCACTGAAAGAAAACTGGATTCACTCAGTCAATCCGTCCTGGTTTCCGTTCGATCTGTATCACGCTCGATTGTATTGAGTTGCTCTTGGGATCAACTTGAACAATAGCATTGGCGATATCGATTCACTTTTACATGTATCAGAGGAATCAACGTCATGTTTGCAACTTGCAACTCGCAATCAAGATTTAAACACTTTGAGTTGGTTTGCATTTGAGCACATTGCATTGGTCAGCGGAAGGAAGCTATGAAAATAAAGTTAAACTCATTTCATACTTTTAAATTGACCACCGGCAACGGCAAATGTCACTCAAGAAACGAAATTGCATCAGAATGCTTAAGACGGAACGAGATGGCTACTGAAAAGGCATCTGTTTCCGGCCTCAATTGGTAAGCAACCAGGGATGGTCAACTTTGAGCACTAAACGACAATCAGCTATTAACACACTAATCCGTATAGAGAAAACAAACAAGGACAACTGATGTTTATTGGTATCTATTAGGCTTTAATGCTGGTCGATTGTTTTAAGTACACTTTTAATACAAATAGATTTTAGGACTAATCTGTTCAAATCCAGCTCGAAGAACAGTGCCATAAATAAAAATCTATTTTTCAGATCTCTTTCCGTTCACTAACAACAATCACAGAAATGATGGTGAACAATACAGAAAAAACATAGACGCACCTGTCCTGTGTTACTCTTTCAGTTCAACATGAGCGACTAAATAAGCATGAAGATGAAGGTAGTCGAAAAAGTCAAAAAAGAAGAAGCTGGGATGTGAGAAAAAGAAAGAACGAAGAAGAAAAGATGTTTGCATGGATGCATGCGTGTTTGGTACTATCTGCATACATACCTGATTCTTTTTTTTTGTGAGTTTGCTTTGTTGCTTTTTCAATGTTATTTCATGGTAAATGTGTGTCTCTAGTGGTTTGGTAGGTGATGAACAGCTTATCCGAACAGTGTGTTACGTGTTTGGATTTAAGAGTGGTTTTGGTTGTTGTATAAGAAGTTTTTACCTGTCCCAGCCCCATATATATTATGAAGCAGTTTGTGTGAGTGGAGGCAAAAATGGTTTAATTCTTGTCCTTTAGTTTTGGTATTCAAAAGTGGTACGAGAAGGCTTAATACCTTATTTCAGGAACCGTGTATATGGAAGTGGCTACTAGTGATGATATAAAGCTAGCAATTCAACTTAGCACTCTTTTCCCCATGGGAGTGACTAAACGAGTACAGAAGCATGCTGAATTTTAAAGGTTGCATACAAGAGTTGAATCATTGCTACTTGTCGTTTTTTTTCTCTTTTGCGTCTCCTGTCTTTTGGCATTGTATATTCTTAACTCTTCATAGCTAGATAAGTAATGACAATGGCTGCAAGCGTCAAATAGATTAATACTTGATTGAGATGAGCAATCGTTTTCAACATCGATTTTGCCGATCGAAGCAGATGATGAATATATCAAAATATCATACTCTGATTATTTTTTCCAGCTATTTTTACTGAACCTTTGTCACTTAGACGATTAACGGCGGGAATCGATATACTTATATGTATTTTCTCACTAAAACTGTATACGCTGGGTCACCCTGATTCTACATCGAATATACAGACATATACCTAAAATGACACATGGCTCTTGTTAATCAACAATTTCAAATCAAATAATATATCATGCATCCAGAAAAATGTTAAAAATAAACAAACATGAGCTCTCGCCAAGCCTGGTCTCATGATACAAAGCACACCTGAGTCAGTTTCAGCGATGCCACAGAGACACCAATCTAATAAATGTGCGCGGTTATCTACTTGATTGACTGACAGGCCATCTTGAAGCAAATCAGTAAACAACTAGAAGTGAAACAACTTTGCATTTATAGCGCAAAGGCATTCTAAAAAATAACTTGACGTTTGATCGTAAATTGAACTGTTTGCGCTAAACGAAATTCTACAAATCTACACTAACGTTTCACCAATCAAAAGTGAATCAAGGATTGTGAGGAGTAAACACCATCAATCGAATTTGCTCCTTGGAAATAAATGGAAACCATAGATAAACTAATAAATAAATTATATTGTATACAGACTGTGCATACAAGACGACCTGGGACATTATCACTTGGACGGACTTGCTGGCAAACTAGTTTTCATGAGGAATTTTCATCAGCTCTGTGCATCTAATGCTGTATCCGTGTTAGAATTTTAAAAACAGTTATAATTATACTGATAAATTTGTAAACACGTTAAACCAATAAATAAATCAATCAATCAATCATTTAAATTGGTGACTTTACATCAGCTCTGTGCATTTAAATTGGTGACTTTTAGGTCTATTTAAGGCGTAAACAGTTGATATTTAAAAAATATATATATATATATATATATATATATATTTATACGTGTTTAGTGTAGAATATTTCGAACAGTTATGCGAACAAATCATACTAAGAGTTGAGCCTAATAAAGAAGATAGTTCCAGTTAGAAGATAGTAAAATATCATCGTCATATGGCTGTCAGCTTTTGCAACGAGAACGTTCGTTCCTTGTTCACTTAATGACCATAATATGCTTCTTCTTGCTGGAGCTGTGAATGAACAAACAATTTAGTCACATCAAAAACCAATCCCATTTTGGAATGGGTGAATAGAAGTGTGCAAATCATGAATTGGCATCGTATACGCCAGCAATGCCTTCGCGAATTGCTTGACGTATCTAAAAAGTTCGCAATTATTGCAAGCATTGTTGGGCTGTTTTGCGAGGTTATTATTTATCCAATTGTTTTAGTAAAGGTGAGCACTAAAAATACTAAACGGGCTAAGTAAATTTATGCATGAACGTTCAAGACTATTTAATGCAAACCATCAATGCATGCACACAGCGTCAGCGTTGTCCTTGATCACGAATGTTGTCGCTTTGGAAAAAGAAGTATCGATGGAAATTTGCCTTTTTCATTATGTCTTCAGCAAATGCGCAAAAGTTTATATATCTGTTGTGTTGCAAATGCCATGTTTACTATTGTTATATAAACGCATATTCAACGTTACGAGATTTATCTGTTGACGAATACTTGTGCTTTTTGTTTGTTGTATGTCAATATCCTTACCGGCAGTGTTCATGGCCTGGATATAGACAACCAAGTAAGGAAAACGAAACATTACGTGCGATGCTCCTTGCTGATACACATCTTGTGGGTCCGTTTCAAGGGCACTGGTTCGATAAGCTCAGAAGGTAATCAAATGCTTATCCAATAATACTTCAAAATCCTTACACAATGCCAAGAGCAGAACCATTGTTGTCTAAAGCTATGTTTTTCATACAGAGAATGGCAAATAATGCATCGGTCATTCCAAGCAGCCATGCACATCTTTGAACCGGAAGTAGCTTTCTTTTTGGGTATGATCAGAATCTTTCTGTTGCACAACAAAGCATTGTTTTCTCCAACTCCATTGATACTTATTCACGGTTTTCTAAGCGGACTTGTTCGACGAGGGAAACTGGGTGAATGAGCATGGATTCTCCGAGTACGTGCGTAGATTTTTGCTGCTATTTTCAGTGGACAACGCAAAAACTGAACGCATCGTCCTGACAGGAAATCATGACATGGGATTTCATAACGGGTAAAACCAATAGCATCTCAGTATTATCGGTCGTTAATTCCCTAAACATTATTCGCACTGAAATTTTTTATAAAAGGATTCTCCCATATCTACACGACCGTTTTAACAAAGCATTCCAAACCGAGTCTGTCAAGCTACTGAAACTGAAAGGGTCCAATTTTTTGCTTCTGAATAGCATGGCAATGGAAATGGATTCTTTGTAGTGCCGCAAAGAAAGTCATTCGTAACATATCAAGTGCAAACCAAGTTTCTTTTGACATAAAAAAAATAATTGTAATCCTTTCAAGACTACCTATTCACGGTCTAATTGCTTTGACACAGAAATCTTGGAATGTGAACAAAATCCTAATTCTTGTCCAGCAGCATTTGTCAACAGCTCAACTGAAGCTGCATACAGTCCTCCTATACTTCTACAGGTACCATTTAATTTTCCGTGTTTTTTACAAATGATGACATGTAAAGCAGCTGAAACTTGTTCATAGCATTTTCTAATGTACCGAGCTAATTAAGCCCAGACTAATTTTGTCTGGGCACACGCATCATCACTGTGTCACGGAGCATGTCGTCCTTAAAAAGAAATCTATTCGGGAATACTCTGTGCCCTCGTTTAGTTGGAGGAATAGGAACGACCCGAGCTTTTACTTGCTTCGTTAATGAGTAGCGTATTATTATTCACACACATCCGAATATCACGTGAAAGACATCATGAACTTCGTTGGTTTTCTGGTTTGGCAGGCAGTCTTTACTCCAACCAAACATTATCTTTCAAAATGCTACCTTCCACGGGAGTCCACAGTTCTGCTTATTTACGGCTTTGCCGGATTATTTTTTCTGGTGTGGCTATTTTTTCCAGTAATTCGTCCAATGTTTGTGTGGCTTCGTTTAAGACTACGCAACGTTCATAATTTATTTTACAATTTGAAAAACCGCATTGATAATCGAAAGCATTGCTTTTCTCCTACCTCACCAGTGTAAATGTCAGTACCGCTAGTCATTGATTAAGTAATAGCACTTAACGGGAACTAATAAACAACCCATATACTCGTACAAGGACTAGAAGAGACTTTTCTCATTCTTCCGCGACTATAGATCCCAGCAAAAAAGATTGACGGACAACGCATTTGATCTATTCCGCAGGTCTCATTTATTGTTTGTGGAAGAGTAGATTAACTTACTGTATAGATTGAGGGATGAAGACTTTTTCTAGGCCCGATGTCATAAACACGAAAACATTTGGTTTCATCAAGCTAATCATTGAATTTTGAACTGTTTCTTCACTGAACATCTTGCACGTAAACAAATTAAGAATGTACTCTGTTTAGGACTTACGTATTGTAGTATATTTAGATAAATAACTACTTTGAAAGAATATGCCAATGAGCATAATTGAATTTGATAAAAATTAGCTTATCAGTTTTTGCCTGAATATTTAATCACTCCTATCTGATATATTTCTTACTCCTGTCTCAAAAGAATGACAGACCATTTCTAGCTCTCCTACTAGCAGCATTAAACTATCTTATGGCTAAGAACCAAAGCAGCGTGCAAACCTTTTATTTGAGAATAAGCACTCATTTCATATACCATCCAACGTATATAACACGTATCAACTTCTTGTTTTGCAGTTATGAAACACTAGTTAGAAATGCCACGTACAACATAGAACCTCGTACCCCTCGTATCTTGTTTATTCTTTATATTTTCGGGGACAAATATTAGATAGAAATGCATGGGATAGGCCACACCCATTGATTGGCATGATTGACATTGCCATTATGTAACTTTTCATCGTTGTATCTAAGGTTTTCAAAAGCTTGGTTTCATTTTTCCCTATCTGAGGCCTATGCACTGAGTCACAGAAATTCAAATGTAGGTTATCCCCTTAGAGAACTCTATGGTTATCTCCGCATCTGTTGACTGGAAAGTGACGAACTTCCATTTTTACCACTGCAAGCATGCATTCGGATTCCGAAGTTTGTGAAAACAATTTGCACTTTTATCGAAATCGCGAACTTGAAAAGAAAGCCCTAAAACAGCTGCGCCAAGATTACCGGAGCGATCTCCTGGATGTGAAAAAGTGGTCGACGGAGAGCCTTCAGCAAAAGTTTGCGAGAAGGGTAACTCCGCATGGAAAGGGAGAGGAAATAACCTCGAATTATGGAACTAGCATCGACAAGTTCGAAACAGCTTTGAACTCTTCTGCCGACTATGAGGCTAAAGATGCCGATAGTGAACCGATTCCTGTTAAACCCAGACCCAGAGGACCTAGAAAACCAAAACAACCTGCCAAAACCACCGAAAGTGTTCCTGAAACAACCGCATCGGAGCCCGAAATAGAATCAAAATCGGAGGTGCGTGCTACAGAATCGGAGTCGGAGGCAACGACACAACCAGAGACCATCAAGCCTAAAAAGGAAGCGCTCGGAAAGAAACTTTCAATTGAATTCACCTTTGATGCTGTTCTTATTGTTGTCCCTACTGCATGCGTAAGTATCCATGCCCGCCCGACTGTTGATCGAATAGAAAGAAAGCTTTCACCATTGCATGCCTCTAATTGTGTTATGCTTTTCAACAGGTACTCGCAATAACTGCTTCGGTGCTTGTGATATGCTCTTTCACATTAGACACAAAATGGAACAGGAAGTTGAATGGAGAGGAGGCTTTAAGTGACTCTACTGAGCACAAGGCATTCCATCAAATGGCAATGCACTTGAATGGACATGAATATCTCATTCAAGCCAGAGGATATGCGAAGCGGCTGGAGCCGTTAGATATTGCATTCTTCGTTTTCAATCTGGTGATTGCACTCGTCTGTTTAGCGGCAGTACCCCTATACTATATATTCGCGAAAAATATGGGGCACTTTTGGGCGTTGGTAAGTCTCCATTATTGTGGTTACTGTTAAGACAAAATATGTATATCAAGTATATTATTAAACGAATTTTAACTTGTTTTTAAATGTTTGTTAGTTTATCTGGTTGTATTCTGTTGTCGCTGCTTTCACCATTATGACAGCTACGTTTTTGATAGCATCATCGATCAACATAGAGAATAATTATTCATACGCTGCCGACCAACTTCACAATTTTCAGTTTATGAACATCGGTAAACAAAATCTACTTCCATCCCAGTGTGCTAATGGGGAATTTAGTAATGGCTGCGACTACTATGAATATGCTAAAGTACAAGCTAAGTACTTTGAAGATATTTTCCGATTTTGTGGCACGAGATCTGGATTCACTCGATTCTTTGGAACATCGGGTGCGGAAAAGGCGATTTCAGTATTTCATGGCAAGTATACTCGAAGCCAATTGAAAGACATTGGATTCTGCGCTCTCGATGAATTGAAGTTTTCAGCTATTGTAAGCTCTTTAAGGATCATATATCCTTGCATTTGAAATGGTACTAAATCATATAATTGAATTATAAAAATTGTAGGTGCTGATTTTATTGGCCGGTGTGGTGTATTCTGTGGTTCCTATTGTGATCATGTGCAGTGGCATTGGAAAAGCGTTTGCCAAATGAGGGATAGCAATGGTAGCATCCACTTCTGCACTAGACATATTGTGACGAAATGTTATATCTCATAATAAAAACAAGCTATTATTCTAACATCCGGGGATCCTGGTCGATTCATTACGCATACGTGACAGATGGAACAATTATTTAATAATCCTGCTTATTTTCATAAGTCTCGCCTATGGATTAATCATTAATCAGAACAAAATATACCGATTGCCTGTAAAGGCAAAAGTAAGTTGAGTCAATTTGTGGTCAAGTGAACAAATAGATTTACATACAGAGATTGGTATAAGTCAATTTTTTGCGAAGCTGAACTATCAAGTTGTTGACTGTACCACACTACCTTGACGATTGTTTTATG
>VICI01002370.1:0-12780 GCA_019593645.1 Akabosia matsudoensis
AGTAGCACGCACTCGTAGGCAAACGTGCGTGCTACTAAGCTAGGGACGAGATGGCGGCCGGGCGGGTATCTGGAATTAAAAAAAATGGAATACATATAAAAGGCGAGCCTGGACTTGTTTACAATTTGATACATTTTTTACTAAGTCCTCCACATTTGTTATTCGCCATCTACTTCAGCTTGCTGTCTGAATTATTGTTTATTTAACTCAAACTCTACTTCGTGCAAATCTGAAACTTTGTATCAATTTTATAATCTACCAATATTTATTTATGAGTTATATGAATTATCATTTTCCGAAGCTTCGGGGATGAGCCTGTACGAGCTTTGCAAATATTTGCTCAAGGCTGTTGTCAATCTTTGTCAAACTACAAAAATTAAAGAAACAAAAATCTAATCACGTGTGAATTTTTCATGAATGAATCGTTGTAGGACGATCTCAACTCTGAAGGGTGTTGTAAAAATGCATATTTTGCGTGGGGCATGGGTTCGTCAAACATTCCTTCAACTTTTTTTCTGGACCCGGTTGGACTTTGGTGTAGATATGCTATGTTCTGTCGATAGAATCTAAAAATATATAATAATATAAGTTTATGAAGAGCAATATGCGTATAGTAACTCCTTTTCCTGTGATGTAAGATGATTTTCACGCCTCTTTATGTTCACGGGGGTGTACAATTTTTGAAAAGCACACTGGAACTGCCTCTTGGAAGTGTTTAATTAGTATATAATGAGATGGAGGAGTCCGCTGTTGTATTCGATACCGAACATGTTATGAACTTATGCAGCCGATAAATGGTCCAACTAAACCATGACCTTTATTCTGGTGGACAGGCATTTTTCAAACTGCTCTTTTCTAGCTACATATTGTAAGCAATTCGGCCATACTTCATAGCGCATCGGCTTTGATTTATTAAACTTTCTGGTAAACTTTACATAGGGGTAAACTTTGGTATTTCCATTGAGACAGGGGAAGTGATATTATCAGTAAAAAACTATCGAGTATGGCATTTCAATGGAATGAATCATTTCCCGTGGTGTTTTCTTTGCTGTTGGGCTTACAGCTTCGTAACGGCTTGTGTTGTTCTGACATCCGATAGCCCTGATCCGTCTTGCCTTTTGTTTTAGCTCCCCGAGTTTTACGTGAGACTTGTCTTAGATTCCCCCATCGAATAAGAAACACAGCAGGGTTAGTTGTCTCACGTTGCTCTGCACGTTTAAACTGAGCTACGCGGCAAGTCAGATAGTTCTGTTTCGGTCTGTGGTTATCAAATGACTGAGTAAACTTTTAAACTGAGTGATTAAGTTTGTTTCTGATTGTTTATACGTCTGTAATTAGTAAATTATGATATAATCCTGTCGGCAAACTTTGTCATTAATTTGTGAAATGACGTCTTCCGATCTCTCGAGTAGCGACTGGAGTCCCTCCTCCCTCCCAGTGATCCACGTGTATCTTCCTCTCACTTGGCCAGCCCGGTTATCATCCTACTTCCAAGATAACCTCAATCTCACCCCACCAAAGCGATTGTACGTTTTGGGCCAGTGGGAAATCAAGGGGAAAATGTCTGGACACCGCCAGCATCGCCGGTCTCAAAGTGACATTACTCCAGCAATCAACCCAGAAACTCGACGTCGCAGCTCGAGAATATCTAGTCAAACGCCATCTTACCTGGAGCCGCCGGTTAAAAAGAAGCCTCTTGTATTTGCAATGAGCATCGCTGGAATTTCTTCCAATCCTGATGACGTCAGCGATCTTCAAATCCTTGGAACATTGTCCCACACAGATTGTGATGCCAGTTCACCTCCGAAACGAAGCTCTCCCCTTCAGATAAGCTTCGTCTGGGACGCCTCCATAAATTCAATATCAATTTCAAGTTTACTCTGGAATGGCCAGCTGTTTTACCCTTCCCCTAGTCACCTCCTCTTCCTCTACTACAATCCAGAACAACTTCTGCAATGGAAGCTTCCCGACTCTTATCCCCTCGGGCTTCCCTCCTCTCTCCTTTCCACTCTCTCCTCCAAATTCCCTCCGAAATCCCCGTCCTTTTCTCCCGCCTTCCCCCAAATCCCTCTCGACCACCAAAATCTTCATGAAACCTCACAAATCCCTTCAACCTCCTTTCTCTTCACAAATCCTCCTCTCAAACTTATACTCCAACACTCCTCCGGCGCTCAGCAAATCCTTCACAAGCTCACCATCCTTTTTGGCGTCATTTCCAAGCGGTATCCCCTCCTTCCCGTCATCAACTTCCTGATTCTCCTCCTCATCGACTCGATTCTTGGCTACTACCTAACCCGCTACCTAGTCCAGTTTCCGGACATGGTCGGTCTCCTCCACACGACCGTCGACCAGATGCTCGTCAAGCTTAACCACCTCCTCAAATGGCTCCGAGGGGCTCCAGCCGGGCTCAAACTCAACCCGAACCTCAACTCCCTCTACTGGCGCTTCTTTTCATATCACATTCACCTCTGGGCCAATTACATCGGTAAATCAATTAATTTCACTCAATTAAAATGATTAAAAAACACTCCAAAACGTAATTAAGCCAGTTTTATATCATTTTCCAGGGATTTTGGAGCCTATTTTCGCCCTCATTTTAACTACAATCCAGTACTTTGGCGTGCTCGGCGCCTCCATTCAAATCAGCCTAGCAAAGGACCTCCTCTCCCTTGCCACCTTTCACGTTTACTGCCTCTACATTTACGCCACGAGGTACTTTGTTAATTAATTTGCATATTTCCATATTAACTACAATCTAATAAACCGTTCAAGCGTTTTTTAAAGTGTTTTTTTTTCAAATCCTCCCGCCAGGTTGTATTCCTTACAGACGACGGCAATTAAAGCTCTCTGCCGAGTCTTCTTTGGCCGGAAGTACAATCCGCTCCGGAGGAGAATCGACTCGGTGTCCCTGACCACTCCCGAGCTCTTCCTCAGCTCGTTTGGCTTCGTCATTTTAATCTTCCTCCTTCCCACGACAATGGTCTACTACACGGGATTCCTATTTGTACGCCCAAGTAGCTCTTTTATTGATTAAAAGTTTATCCAGGAATATAATATATAAAAGGTCTTTTATTGCGACATCGTATTTTACTTTTATCCAGCTCCGAGTTCCAGTTCTGATCCTGGAGCGACTCCTCCGAAACCTCGTCCTTTTGTTCAACAAGCTTCCGCTGATTCCGTGGCTCTTGGTTTATCTCAACTCGCCCCGAGTCGCTGATGAAATCTATTTGAAGCCAGTTTCAAATGGTTATCAGGGCCAGATAAGATCGTATCTTATTTCCCTCCAGAGCACGAGGAAGCTGTTCATCTCGCCTAGTCTCAGCTCGGGATTCAAACAAATCGTCGCTTCCATCATGGATGGAACTGTTTTAAAAGATTGAATTAAAATCGTTCGAAAAATGCATTTAAACAAATTATGTCTCGGCGGTTTTTCAAATGTCATGGAAACCTGGAAACTTATTTGTCATGGAAACTTATTTGTTTGCACTCGAGAAATCAGGTGGAGTGGTTGAAGATCGTCACAATTTTGTTTCAATATTGTAATTAAAAATGGCGTTAATTTGTGACGCCGAGCTGTCACGCATACCGCGACTTATTCCAGCTCCACCCTGTTCCGTATTGGAGTAATGTGGGCAGCGTCAAGATATTTTTTGAGGGAGATTGGAGGAAGATTAGACGCCTAAAGTGTTCTCGTCTGGCTTGCAAATGATGACGAGGAAGAGGTCGAGCATGACCAGTTCCCACAATTCTCCCGCTACCCTCAACGGGTGTACAGGTACGATTCTTTAATTTAAACGCCGGAAGTTGCCTGATAAGCCCCATGGAAAATGGTTTTTAAAGTCTTTTTTTTGGGTTTTACTTGCAGGGACATCAAAAGTTTGGTACTACGTCGCGTGTGTGGAAGTGGACTCTATCTAGATCTGGACCACTAAGAATGGACCAATGGCTTTCCCTCGACAGTCCACAAGGCACGAGAAAATATTGTGCCCGAGCTGGACGAGGGGGTGGGGCTAACTGAGCCTGGAAAGAGGGAGGAGCTGATTTGACAGTAGTAACTGCTATGGAAATGAATTTTTCCATCTTGCATCCAATCCAGTCCATCTGCGTAAGTGTAAAGAGGAAATCGACGCGCTCTTCGGACCGAAAGCGACAAGTACGTGGAGCTCTTCAAAACTCTGCTCCTCTACTTGAACCTGAGGACCTGTGAAAGTCGACCTGGAAGACGAGTCGATACTTCATTTCGTGTGTCCAAAGACTTCATCCTGGATAAGAATCAAATCCTCTTGATTTCTCCTGGGTTAGTTCGTAGAAACCCGGCCAACTATGCCAACCCTCATGTATTTGACCCTGACCGGCTCCTCCCTGAAAACATCAGTCAGCGAAAACCCTACTATCTTTCATACCATTTTCAATGGGAATGCGTAATTCTATTGGCTGGAAAATGGCATTGATGGAGCTCAAAGTGTTTATGGCGTGGCGTTTACGATGCTTTGACTGGACCACTTTCGATAGGTTGAATGATGTAAATATTGGGTTTGAAATTAGTCTAAAGCTTCACAGACAGACCGGTTAGAGTGACTTTCATCAGTCGAATTAAGATTTAAAGTTAGTTTGAGTTGAATTTTTTATATATTATTTATGTGAGACTGGCTGGAAGTTGTAAGAGGCATTTCCTTTATTATACTATATATATATTTATTTATTTATGCAAAATAATTGAGTATTATGTCAACATCTTCAAGTAAACGTTTCGGTACAAAACTGTGGGCCGTTGCCTATACAAGCTGCATACGCCATTGCATAAGGAATGTAATTTTGCTCGTGAACTCCGCTGAACAAATGTGAAAACGGACCTTTGGCCAAGATAAGAACGTCATGTCCACTGTGTGTCGCCTCGTTTAAATGTATCAAAGGTCTTTGCTGAGATTTTAATTTTTCTGAGTCGTCGAGGCTAATGTCGTAGCGCTGACCACTCGCGAAACTTTTGAATCCTGGACCATTCGCGTAGTTCAGTGTGGAGTAAGGAAGTTTGTCTAGACCAAAGCCCGCAGTTCCGGTAATTTTGTTTCCACGAGGGGCATACCCAGAAATACTCATTGTATGCCCGTGATCTGCCGTGACCACTAGTAATGTGTCCTGATCGCTGGTCATTTCATCGCCTTTCTGGACAGCTCTGTCAAATTCTATCGTTTCCCAGAGAGCTCGCAGGGCTTGATTGTCGTGATGGGCATGATCTGGAACATTTTGGGAAAAAAAGCACGTTAATCTTTTCTATGATCGCTGGTCATTTCATCGCCTTTCTGGACAGCTCTGTCAAATTCTATCGTTTCCCAGAGAGCTCGCAGGGCTTGATTGTCGTGATGGGCATGATCTGGAACATTTTGGGAAAAAAGCACGTTAATCTTTTCTACGTTACTTACACTCTTGTCAATACCTGAAAAAATATATGTATTCTATTTCATACCAATACGACCACCTTCAACAAAAAGGAAAAATCCGTGTGGATTTTTACTTAAAATTTGAATGGCTTTTTCTGTCATCTTAGCTAGTCCATGGGTCTTGGTCCTTTTCCTGGTCATGGTAGTAAGCCAAATGACTTGACGCAAATAGCCCGAATAAATAATCTGTTTTAGCAGGGTCCACAGCCTCTAGCTCTACAACATTTTCAACATAGCTGGCATTTTTTCCGTGTTGAAGTAACTTCCACGTGTCGACCAAGTTTTTTCCGTCCTTCCGCTCCCCCGACTTTCCTTCACTGTCTTTTACCGACTTGGGCAAGAATTTCTTCCGACCGCCGCCTAACACAACGTCAATGTTGCGTCCAGGTTCTGATAAAATGAGTTGTTCTGCAATGTCGCTACAGTCATCTGGATGGGCATCTCGTTTCCGAACGTCTTCGTCACACTCCCATTTTCTATTTGCTGCGTGAGCGTAGGCTCCTGCTGGGCTGGCGTGGGTGACTCGAGTTGTAGTTACAATACCTGTCGCTTTGCCAGACGCTTGGGCCCAAGCTAGAATCGAATCAACTTGGTTTTCCTTTCGCGTTTGTGCTGAACAGTCGCCCTTTGCCACGTTTGAAGTTACTCCGATTGTTCCAAAATTTGATTTTACGCCACAAAGATACGCTGTTGCTGTGCATGCGGAATCCGCTGGGAAACAAATATGAACATAAAATATGTTATTAATTAATCATTTGCCGTAAATCCTCTAAATATCGCCGGGGTCAAGAGGGAAATTCGAAATTTCGCCAGATCTCCAAAGATCGCCGGGCACCTAAAACTGTAAGAAGTGAGAGCCACACGGCTGAGAAACGAAATGGGACTCGTTTAGCAAACAACATCGACAAAGACCAAGGCACTCATCCTAAAATTTTGATTAAAATTGACAACAAAGATTCAATTGTAGGATTATAGTGAATATTCATATAGATTGAAACAAATCGAAACCAAAACTTTAAATTTCGCTGGGTCTCTATGTATCGCCGGGGTCAAGAGCGAAATTTCTAATTTTCGCCGGGGGCGATATTTAGAGGATGGTAGTCCGCAATTATGATTTTATATTAATGATTGACTTTCCGTACCAACTTGTTTATCCACGCAGTATGTCTGCAACACAAAAAATCATTATTCAAGTTGCAAAATCTGTTACTGGACTAATTGTAAGTTCTTTTAAAAAATTGTGTTACTTTAGAAAGTCCAATATTGGGAAAAGTTTCTAAATGAAGTTCGCCTTCCTCTCCGAACTGGAGATGGTCAACTTGTTGGCCTTTTAAAATCCGTGCTGCACTCAGCGTCTGAGTATCCCTGAAAATTATAATTGTAGACACTACTAAATTGCATAAATCATTGTATAATTAAATATAGATGCAATACTTACCATCCGTCTCCCAAGAAAAGAATAAGATTCTTTGCCTGTCTGATATTCGGTTGGAGATTCAGCTTTCGCGTTAGCGCATCAACTGCCGATTTGCGCCAAAAGTCGCCGTTTAAAACACTTCGACCACCGGGGCGTTCAAGTTCTATGTCTACTTGAGGATGAGATAGTACAAAAACCAGTAACTCTTGGAGTATACATATGACCAGCAAACAAATAAGATCAAATTTCCCCATACTTATCATATTTCTTAAACTGGTCTACGCAAGTATGATTTGATAAGTGGAAGTTCACGGGGTAAACGATACTTTAATATGTCCGTCTGCTGGGTACAGTCCGCTTTTATATTCCTAATGACAATTATAATGCAGCTGCTAATGTTTGGACAAACTATTTTAAGCCCTTAACTTTCATATTTTATCAAGGAAGATGAAAAGGTCGGTCTACTGAATGCATGAGTCATTCAGGAAGTATCGTAACTCATTACGAGCTTAAAATAATATGTAAAATATTTAACTTTTCAAAACACTGGCATATGTGTTTTCCATTCATATAAAAATTTTGGTGCAAGAAAATTGTATGCACATTTAGATATCATATGCCAACGAACATGTTGTAAAACAGGAAGATATTTGAACAATTTAAAATAAAGTCTTGCACCGGATCACCGATTTTTCGGATCCTATTTTTTATTATTGCTTTGGACGCAAATTGAAGAGAATTGTCAGCCATCACTGAAATAAACCTCGAGAAATCCATTTCAGCATCATTTTCACTTTGATTCCCCTCTCCATCAATGAAAAAAATTGGTTGCTAATAACTTCCACTCATATCATCAATGTTTAAAATGTCGGTTTCCAGGTTGTTGGCGATTGAGGGCGTTATTTTAAGCAATAACAACTAAACCGTAATGGACATTAAAACTTTGATTCTTTGGCTATCGAATGCAAAAAAAAATCAAGCTTATACCTCAAAAATTCAGTTGAATTCTATGTAGCTCCTGCAGTGCATATATGTCCTGGCAGCCCTGTACACTGAGCCAACTCCGCTCGTATGTTCCAATACTCGCGGAGATTTTCTTCCATGGAGCCCAATCAGTTCTGAGGTGACCCTAGAAACCGTTGCCCGGCTACAATTCATTTGAGTTGGTTTCGATCACCGAGTTCTTACACAATTAAAGCTCGCTCAGCCAGCAAGAGTTGTTGTCGTCCACTTAGACGCTGCCCTGCCCAACAGGTAGCCTTCAAGGCCCACTTTTTCCTTCCTTTGCCAAATGATGAAGCGGCGGCATTGAACAACTTGCACCAACTCGTCTTGTAACTTGTTTTCTTAGTTTTGGAATATTTTTTATGCCCTTTTCCATGCTGGCGTATAGCCTTATCAACAAATACGACCCTTTTAGCCCTTCTCCATCAACAGGTCCTGTGGCGCAACGGATAACGCGTCTGACTACGGATCAGAAGATTCCAGGTTCGAATCCTGGCAGGATCGTACACTTTTGCTGGTTTTTTCCTTGTTTATTCTCTTTTTTTCCTCACATGAATATGGAGAGAGAAATGCATTTCGAACGTGACTCTTCATCTAAGCATTTATAATCATAAAAATTAAAATGGTACGTCCGAAATTGACAGTATTTAAGTCATCTATCCCTTGCTTATCATAGAACCCACGGTCTAGCAATAGAAGTAAAAGCTGATCCAACTAAAACATAATCAAGTCTCTCGGTGCCCCACAATTTAGAAATGTTCAATACCAAAAAAATTATAATTGTTCTGATTTACGTTTTTCTTTTTACATAATGCCTTGCATGTTTCCCTTAGCCTGTTATTTTAAATATTTAGCGGCTTTTTCAATACCAAAAGAAAAAATCAAAGTCTCAAGTTGAAAGGGTCAGCGATAATCGGTTTCTTTTTCTTTCTTAAACTATTCCAGCCATCATTTAAAATTGGCGCTTCAATTTTTAATACATTTTTCACCTTCTAAAATGCCTTGTACCCATCGAAAAGGAACAACACGAACACGACTTTTCCGGCTCGAAAACACGTTAACCTTGCAAAAGGGAAAAAACACGGACTTGAATAATTTAATTGATAATTACAACCGTAAAAAACTCCATTTTTTCCCTCCACGTCATTTCTAATCGAGACACTTTCACTACCGCTTAGTTTTTTGTTCTTTTCTGGAGGAAATGAAGTCGCCTGTTTTCCTCCTCGAGTGTGTCAACCGTTACTATCTTTACTCCTGCTTCGGACCCCTCCAAAACAAACTTGTCTCTCGTCGATCCCTCCCGATTTTACGGTTTTTCTATTTTCTCTCCCGGGGCTTTGGTCTTTCGAAGATAATTTACGAGGGTCTCTTGTCCCTGGGCATTTTTGAAGACCTCCACGGCCCAAATGACTCTTTCGACTATATCGAAGCCGCCCTGTGGGCGTGCGGAATGCTCCCGTATCTCGCCTGCGACATTCTTTGGTTATCTCCTCAGTTTTTGCGAAACGTGGATAAATGTTTCCAAGAAATGAAGGTTATCCACGAGTCGACCAGATTTATTCCGAGACGCTGCGGAGGTCGCTCTGCGAACTTTAAAACTTGGCGGTTCATCGTTTTCTCTGGAGGTCTCGACTGGTTTCAGAACATTTTCACGTTTATCGCAATGCAGGGCACGATGACGGAACGGGCGCATGTTTACTCCGTCCTTCCCTCCGCCTGGAAGTCGCCTTGGCTGGAGAACTTCTTTTGGGTTTTGGAGTCATTCAACCTGGCCGTTTTGTTTAACGTCATTTCAATGATGACCACGTTGCCAGGCGTCTGGGCGTACTATCTGGAGGAGACGCTGCACCGGATGACGGACCAGGTTCAGGTGGAGATCCAGAGGATTCTCAGTTCGGAGGGATTTGAAGACCGTGGAGTTGTCCAGAACATGGTGGAGCACTACAGGAACCTATTTTTCATTACGAGGGAGCTAAACAAAGGGATCGGATGGGGAGCCATGTCGTTCAATACAACCAACTGTATCCAGCAAACGGCCGAGACGTACGTCATCTTCCAGCTGATCAAGTCTGGAGCGCCGTTTGAAGACGTTCAATTCCTCCTCACCGATATTGGGGTAAACAAAAATGCTTATAAGAAGCCTTTGAATTTCATTTTTTGGCGGGAGCATTAAAATTTTGGTGCTATTTCCAGATTTCTGGAAGCCGAGTCGCTCATTCATTTCACGCCATGGGCGTCGTCGACGGAGCTTGCCAGGAATTCCTTGTCGCAGTCAAGACGTACATGGCTCTGAGCGCCCGGAAGATACCCGCTTCACACCGGAAGTCCCTCCAGCTCACCATGAGAAGCCTTCAAAGCGTTCAGATCACGATTGGACGGACAAAGTGTCGCAATGACTTTCTCCTGACAGGGATGTCTGTTTATTTAGATAACTATTTTTCAGCAGCACTTTGGCCATGAGTTTAAAAAACCGATGAAATTTGACCATTTTAAATGACGTCAAGTCAACTATTAAATATTTCTTTTTACTCTGTCGTGATTAGACTTGCCCTTGGCCAGTGTCATGCTGGGTTTTCAAAGTGAGAAGAGCTTTTATACAACAAGGAAAGACAACTATGAAAAAATGTGACTTAATTATTTAAAACGCAGAACGCTACGAGCCTTTTTTCACCTTGTAAATAATTTTTATCTTTTGAACTATCTCTGTCACGCAAGACTTCTTTTATCCGTTTGAAACACTGAAATTTATTTACTATTAAAAAAGTATTGATTTTTAGATTTTTGCTGAGATTTTCAATTTTTAAGAGCTATCGACGGATTTTTAGGGTTTTTTGACTGATGTATTGACGCAAAAAAAACTTATGGAAAATGCGGGGTAACTTTGAGACAAACTTGAAGTTGACATTTATTTGCAAGAGATTTTAATTTGGATTAAAAAAAACTCAAACTGCGATTTTTTTTAACAGGTGAGCCTTGTTGACCTTGACCATTTTCCGTCCCTGCCGCAGGTGACGACAACCTCTTTTGGTCTGAGGACCGCTTTCGTTCCAACTGGAAGCTTGGCTGAGTCGCATGGCAGAAGTCCAGAGCGTTCTTCATGGCTACAAAATGCGTTCACAGACTCCTGCGACTTGAATCCATCGCATTGCGGACCCTCTGGGGTGACCATTGTACTATTCCCTGATTTTGCGAGCCGCTTGGCTTTACAAGTCAAGTCGGGATCTTCATCAGATCCATCTTTACAGTCTTGAATACCGTCACAGGTCAGAGATCCTTTGATGCAGGCACCATAGCCGCACCGGAACTGGTCCTTGCCACACTCGCGGTTTTGGTGGAAACACATTTTCTCGTCTTCGTCTGAGGCGTCGTCACACTCGGCGCTCGCGCTGCACAAATCCTCCCAGGGCCGACACCGGTCGTTTTTGCACATGGCGAGCTCGTTATCGCAAAACTGGTTGCTTAGCGCCCACCGCCCCAGCTGGGAGTAGCGAGTAATGAAAATGACGTCGGTTGGCGAGCAGGGAGGCGGGACACGCTTGTTTTTATCGACAAGGGTGCCTTCCGACTGGGCTAGAGCAGAATTTGAGGAATACACTCCAAATAAATAGGTTTCTTGAGAACCGTTTGCGTCCGTTATTTTCTTGACAAGGCCGGCCCCTTGGAATCTGCAGGGGATTGTCATCCCCACGGGGGAGACAGCGCATAAGACGTTAAAATAGTAGGTCGGATATGACGAAGTGTAGCGGTCGATGCAAGTTTCCGTGTTGGAAATAGTGACAGTGTGAGCGGTCAAGGGGGCCTTGTCCTGGGATCTCGTTGTGACGCCAGGCTTGTCTGGATTTTCGTAGCCGGAAACGATAAAGCTCTGACCTGTCAGGGTTTCTTTGGCTTCCTGAAGAGTCCCGCTGGTTTCGAAAAGAGCGACGGACTTGACATATGGAGTGCTCAAGTTAAAAACATTTTTGAGGCGGATTCCAGCCAGGTCGTTGTCTGGAGTATCGCCGCTTGACTGGAATTCGTACACGTCACGGATCTGGCCGACGGTTCCGAACTGGGTAGAATTGGTCTTTCGAAGAGAGGTCAGTTGACGGGAGACCGGCGACTACTTGAAGGTCAGAGTAGCGGAAGTGGTGGGGTCGGAGGGACAGTCGGGGGCCAAATATTTGGGGGCGGACGCACCGGGCGCTGGTGATGATTGTGTACGGGCTTGTGATCGTTCCGGAGCAGATGAACTTCCATTGCTCAGACGGAGCCTCAGATATTTTTAAAAAGATGGCTGCCGTCCAGGGCGCTTTGAGACGGTCATCGGAACGCGTTTCTGAAAATGTTAAAAATATTTTTGCGTAAAGATATATTGCAAAAATGTTTATTTTGTATAAATAATCTTTACCAGCAGCTTTTTTTGAAGTTGGATTTGGAGGGGATGAGGGAGGAGGTGATTTTGTTGTTGTAGACGTCGCTGATGGTGGTCTAGCTGTTGAAGTTGTTACGGCATGTACTACAACAACTGAAAGCAGTACCAGACCAAATATTTCAAGTAATCTAGCCATTTTTAACGATATTTTTCTGGAACTCCTGCTGATCGTGTTCTTGTGTCCAGAACCAGGCTTAGTTCGACACTGAGCCAAGACACGAAAAGCTCACATGCAAAATACTGCCAAAAATCCAGCGGACCAGTTCAAAGATGACATTGTTGTTGTTTTATTTGATTTGTAATCTTGCGCACAAGTTACTTAATAGAACTTTTTTTACTTGCTTGGTAGCCCAGCGGGCAACCTGTCTCTTCTACGAATTCAAAGCAATTTTGCTGATTGCACGTGGAAGAGATAGTCTGCTGCAGTACAGCATTCTATTTTTTGTGTGACATCTTATTATTAATGTTCATCTTTCGTGTTTTTTTTTTTTTTTTTTTTTTTTTTT
>VICI01002371.1:0-16949 GCA_019593645.1 Akabosia matsudoensis
GAACGATTTGGCTCAAAATCAATAGGGTTCCTCCGGGTGGCCCATGGTACCACTCTGCAAAGTTTGGTCCAAATCGGTCAAAGTATGTGGCCTGTAGAACACCCACAGACAGACGGACAGACAGACGGACAGACAGACGGACAGACAAACTCATCGATGTCATTACTTGCTGAGAAAGCTTAGCTTCGTAATAATCAGTTTCGTTCTTACGAGAATATCTGAAGCCAATAGTTAAAAAGGTCACGCGTTCAAAGGTGCGATTAATTAATTTGATGTTGCTGTAGGCGAACAGTTGGAAGCTAGTTGCGAGTAAAAAGGGATAATCAGTTTATTTCTTTTCTCTTGCCCTAGGTCGACCTACTTTCCTCTCCACCCTAAAAAATATTCAGCCACCTACGACATCTTCACGTGAAAAAAGTTTTTTCATATACGTGTTCCTACCAATTGGGTTGCCTCGTATAAGAACTATCTTATTGTTACTTTAAACGGCTATTAGTTAGTCAGCTCTCAAAACACAGGTTGTAAAATGTGTACCAATCGGACTACCCTTTCGATGTTAACATTTAAAAATGTGATTTAGTACATATTTGCATAAACGAAAAATCAAGTTACATGCTAGATACGAATTTAATTTAAGTTCTTGATCAAACTACCCAATCCACAAAAGTACCTAATTCTTTCGTCCCTGTCACTGATCAAGTTCTGGATTCGTATTAAGCATTCCGGTGTCCGTTGGTGCAAGGCAGTAAATTATCCAATTTATTTGATATCTTCTAACAAGACGGGTTCTGTCTTTCACTACAGGAGCTTGATGTTGAAAACCAAAATGAATTCTCAACTAAGCCAATCGTCATAGACTTTTTTTATTAAGTTAACTCAAATCCTTGTAGATGATCACGATACGATATTATTCTTTTATACAGTAGAAAGCTAAAAGTCAAAGCTTCGTCCGCTTACCATTAGTTCAAGAGTGATAATACTTCGAAATTATTACATTCATATGCGTATCAGGTTTCGGAAAGATGACTTTTTGTCACCATGATCTTTTAATATGAGAACGCTGTGTGGTACTGGGAGTGGCTCCCACGTTCAATGTCTCCTTTTTTGTGTTTGCTTACAATAGTTTTTAATATTTACTTTTTAACCTCTTGTTGGAATCTTTTTGAATAAGAACACATGAATTCGAAATGTTAACTGCATACCACCTATTTTAACCGCTAGAATGTGTCAAGAATTTCGTGGGATTGCTTTTAAGCGTTAAAAAAAGCCAGAAAACTTAACCACTTACTGTTACTGTTATTACAAGCAGATATTCTACCCTTCCCAATATCATAAAATTTAACATGAAATACATCATGGGTTATCAAACCAAACGTTTTAAAACAATCATAATAACAATAAACACGTTTCATTTAAACACACTTATACTTGCTTCTCAATTTTTATATGTTAAGAAATAACAAAAATGCTTTGTGTTTGTTAGCAATATATGATTTTCGTTGTTACTACTTGGTAGGTGAAACGAAGCCTCACATGCACCTAAACAAATATCGGGTTTATTGGTCAACTAGTTAAAATAAAATAAAAATCCTATCCTGCACTCCTCTAAATAATGACAGCAATAAAATGAACCATCCTTGGTGTTGTCACTTTTTAAAGCTTATCTTGTTGATGGAATGACCAGACACCTGTCTTTCTTCTTTTTTGAGTCACTCGGGGAGGGTCTATCATATCAGATAAGCAAAACTCAACTACTTAGGCTATTTTATTATTGCCACCTTGACTCATCATGAATATTCAGGAGCAATGCAATGGTACACTAATAATATGAATTCGATGTGCCTAGTGCCTACACTTAGACGGTTGTAAGCATGTAATTAGTTTGCACTGCAGTGAGAAAAAATTACTCATTATGTTCCTTAATTGCATGGTGATTTAGATGGACCTCCTTTCATTTCGTTAGTGTGCTGCTGAGAATGACACTGTTGCTTTGCAAACACGACTGTGCAGTAAAAAAGGAGTCAAGTATAACACGCCGGATACGTGATCCAAAAAGACTCCATTTGAAAACAGATAGAGGATGCTTTTCTCCTAAATGTTTTATGACTTTTGTTACGCTATAAAACTCTTTTAATAGTAGTAAAAAGTGGTATTTATCAAGCTAAACTATTGTAATTGTTATTACCATCATGATAGCAGTCATCCCTATCATCATGAATGAACACATTTCATCTACCTACCTGCTCGCATATTTGTACATGTGTTTTCAGCCAACAACCAAACAAACTGGCTACATATTTTTTGCGGTTACTGCTTCAACACACATTTCACAGGTAGCCTTTTTGCATTGATGAAAGTCATAATAATGTTTTATATGTTTTTGACAAAAATGAATTTTAATTTGTTAACACAATACAGCTTCCACTTTAGGTATTACGCAAGAGAGGGAGAAACCATTTAAAAATGGTTTATGACAAGTGGTTAGCAAACCATGAAAGTGACTGTGCAATTTAGCAATTTGATTTTCACAGTGGGAAAGTCATAACGCAAAAAAGAATAAATGCTATCCGGTTTTTCAGTATTCGTGTTCGGCTCTACTGGTGTCTATATAGTTAAACATATACATGCTGAAAAGTGTGAAACCAGAAAAAACAGAGCCGAAAACAATGCACTGTAAACTTTACAAATACTAATAAATAACTTTTTATTATTAGTATTCCTTTGTTGTACAAACTTCTGTTGACTGAAAATTCCTACTGCCAACGAAAAGGCTACTTTACAGCTACCATATCAAAGCTCAGGTAACCAGAATTGTCTTTCTCCTTGTCGTTTCGTTGCAAATTTTGTGTCTTTTGCATTTGTAATTTGAAAAGGAGTGAAGTAGTGTAGAAATAAAAACTATAAATAACGTCCGTGAGCACAGAAAAGAATTTTTGTGTACGGGCATAAATGCCATGAGAAATAATAAGAGAAGAAAGGTACACTCTCCAATGCTGGGTGGATACGCTAAATTTGTAAATGGCATAAAAATTCAAGTAAGCAAGCAAGCAATAAAAACGTTTGACAGGAGTGTAGGTATAGTGGGAATTTAAAGGAATACTACATGAGGTCGTGTACGATGCAAAATGTCGCTACTTTTACATAGTTGGTGTTTTTGTGTAGGCTTTTGCAAATTAAGAATTCAGATTTATTTTTATGGCTTTATTTTACTGTCTCCTTTTTTATAAACAGACAGAGAGGGAGAGAGAAGCTTGACGATTGACGCTGGGTGAGGTGAACTGAGTTGACTGCATAATTTAATCGCATACTCTTCTGAATGTGTTTGCGCTTAGTGAAAGAGAGACAAAATGCGCCACCACCTTTAGCATTTGTCTTTTCGTGGTATAAGCAATTTTTTCCTCGATGTGCTATATCTATTTCTACATCCTGTTTGGTGCTAAAAACGCGAAAGTTTCTACGTTGCACGCATGTATAGGTTCATGTAACTACATAGTGTTAACAAACAGTTGAAAGATTTATGGGCTGATGTTTCACAGGATCTTCTGTTTTGGCTGCCGTTTGTTTTCGCTGCAAATATGTAGAAATCAGTTTATGGTACAACTTAAGCCCAGAGTATGGAAGTTTTCAACAAGGTTTTGTTCATATGCAATCGACGTTATGGACCAATGGATTTGTATCTACATTACAAATTCGTTCCGTCTTTGCAGATTATAGGTCTAAATATGAAACAATCGCTAGTTAATATTCGTATAACATTTGAATTCATGCAGCCTTACTTCTTTTCTTATTTTCCATACTGCTTTCAAAATCTTGAGTAATTCCCTCATGCAACCTTTAAAATCTTCTATTAAGCCAACCGAAAAGCCCTATTGGTGAGGTGTCCAAAATCAGAGAAAACCAAATAATAAATTGATACATTTAGTGCTAGCACCACTTCATCTCATAGCATAGTAAAGCCACTCATAGTTGTTCGTAGACCCTAAAAAGGAGACAAATCGGCCAGTAAAATGAATCGATAATAATTAGTCGTGATCTGCCTTTTCATCAACGAAAAGTTGATGACGTACCGCAACGCGAATTAACGAAAAACTATGCCGCATAAGGTGAACTCAACTATAATTTGAAGAAAATTATCGTGTTGCTTGTTTCTTTCTCTAATTGTTATATACGGTTTATTATCTATTGCTTTTGACTTTCTGTTTATTCTCTTTCGTTACTGTGAAGTTATTAATACGCCCTCTCCACAGGCATTAGTTTGTGTGAGAATGTAGATAAACCTCTTCTTTCCTCTTGGAGCGCTCAAAATTTTCATTTGGTTTTGCATTAACTATAATTTGAAGAACTATCGTTACTGTGAAGTTATTAATACGCCCTCTCCACAGGCATTAGTTTGTGTGAGAATGTAGATAAACCTCTTCTTTCCTCTTGGAGCGCTCAAAATTTTCATTTGGTTTTGCATTACTCTCTGCACATGTTGACGTACTCATAATAAATAATTGTATTATTTTATCGTGACGATTCGCCACAAGCTCAATAATGCAATAAAATTCTAACTGTTCCCGAGGCAGTTTTATTTATGTTCTAACGTACTTATTACGAAGCCACCTACGACGATCAAAGAAAATCTTCGTGATAAAATCTTTTCTGAAATTTTTCTTTTTACTCGCTCATTCATACGAAGTATCATACGTAGAAGTGGCAATTTTATGACAAATAAACCGGTAAGGTTTGCTTAAGAAATGATTGAACACTTAAAATAGACCAGCTTTCATGTGTTACATACGTTCCATCGTTTACTGCCAATGTGTATATTAGCAAAACCGTTGCGAACCCGTTCTGAATGAAACAAGCTCTAAAGTTCCATTCGATCCGCGATTTATTGAATTCATTTTATTATTTCACTGCAGTAAGAGTGAAACGCCTAGTCAATGCATAGTCAAGATACTAATATGGCGTAAAGTTTACCTTAGATGAAAAGGTGTACGATCTGCGAGATGTATAAATTGCACAAAAATAGTGGTAAGTGCACTATCACCACATCATTAGTTATCCATTCCCATCTTCATATATCGTTGTCAAAGATAGAAGAACATAACACCATATACACAAGAAGAACAAAACTAATGTGCCTATGTATATAACAAAAGAGGTATAGTAAGATAATTTTTCTAAGAATAATATGTACTTTCAGCATTAATGGGCAAGTCATTCCCCTTGCGAGAAGTAAACTAAGCGTTAAAAAGACAGCCGGTTTACGACACAAAAGCAACACCTTAGCAATACCCTGAACAAGATATAAAAATGAACTTATTAGTAAGACCGCATGAGAATGTAATACCATTATTACGTGTTCCTACCATTTCTACTAAACACGACACCAGTTTTGATAATGATGAATGATGATGCTCTCCGACTTCTTAAAGTGAAGAACTGTCGGGCACAATTTCGCAGAAATAAAAAACTAAAAACGACCTTATTCACAGCACAATAAAATCCAATCAATTTTTTTTATTCGACTTCCTTTTTTTCTCTCGTATTATTCATTTCCCATGCTAATGTTTCTTTTAATTTTTACTCAGCGACAATAATGTATTCAGCATGTTAGTGTCACTTTGGCATGCTTATAGTTAAGCTGTGGAAAAAAACTTCTTGCAAATGAAAGCGGTTGAAAGAGTACAAATGCTCCTACATCAACACTAATTCAACAACAGTTTTTAAGATACTGTACAAATCATCAGTCTTTCCCAGCCAGCTACAATCATTTTCTAAACTATTTTTACTGCAACCATCTGCATCCAACTCCAACTAGGCGGAAGTTGGCCAGAAAATAAAAACAAGAGAATATTTTGTAAAATGAAAATTACAAGAGCGACACAACGAAACGACACAAAAAATTGTGCAGATTACGAAAACTGACTACTTACTCTACCAAAAAGCCTATCATCGTTTAATGCATAATAGGATAATATTATCTTTGAGTTAGAGTTTAAACCAAAGCTAAATGTTTAGCATTTGTGGTATAATACAAATGGTTTTAGCCTACATGAAGCCCGTTTCATAACGCTCATGCTTGGAAAAGAAAATTAGTGTGAAAAAACGCTCACTGAACTTAACGTAACCATTTTGCTTTCCAGTTGACACTAAGCTGGCAGGAGAAGCATGAGGCATGCATGAAATTCGTTGCATACTTCATCACCACATATACGTGCTGCTAGTTGCCCGGTTTGTATAAGACCGGGTGAAAACAAGCCATGCATATTGGTCTCATACCTCGACTCAAATATTTACCATAAAGTTTGCCCTGTCTGCGAACTAGTATTCAATACATGTTACTGCTTTAACCTGGTATTAAAACTGGCATCATCACAACAGCATTACAACGTCGTGTTCTTTAAATGCACTGCTACAGAGCCTGGTTAAGAATTGTAAAACCCATTTCGTTGTGCCTGAAACAGTCTAGCTTATCTCCGAGGCCCTGTTTTCTTTTCAAATACAAATGGGCAATGTAGTGAAATCGTTGGATTGAATGGAACGAAGGGACTTTTTCAAGAATTGGTGCACACAGGAAATATAATATTTTAACTGGGAACATGTAAATCTTACGCAGGGACTAAATGTATGCATTGTGTAACTTCTAAAGTATGAAGGACTGAACAATGTCTTCTGGTTTGTTTTTCCCTGCGATTCCAAAGATGTTTTCCTCTTCAACATTGTAAGCAGCATTAGAAAATTCCTTTAAATTCGTTGGCAATAAACTTTTAATGCTAATGAAATGACATATACGTTTTCACTCTTTTGATTATTTCAACCGTTTCTAAGCTTTACTTTCAGTGGCTGTTGTTGGATTGTCGGATCCTTTAGGATAATCGTGAGGATGATAAGTGTCTGACTGACATCCCAGCAGTGGTGAAAAAGAGAAAAGTTGCTCTTTAAGATGATAACAATAAAACAACTTTAACACGAGGTTGGTAATTTAAGCTTGTGGAATGCATGCGGATTCCTGGGCTGATCAGTATTCGAGATAAAAATGCATTATAATAAACTCATGTGGAAAAACTCCCGTTCCACTTATTGCTTAAAAATATTTATACAAAAAGAATTCTTTTCTCGTTCTCGCTAGCATGATGCATACTACTGTCTAGCTCGAAATTTTTCTCGAATACCACTGTGCATCAAATTAAGCGGGGCGAATCTCACTGAAACTAATCAAACTTTCAAAGGTTTTACAAATCTTCATTGGATATTCCTTCCAGTACTTTGACATAAGAAAGGGTTCCATTACCTGTCATGTTTCTTGCAAAATTCACCAAACACATGATGTCAGTTAATCTATGCATGATGTGCTCTCAATGATTTCTACTCCATGATATATTAGTAGTGGTTTCAACAATATACTACAGGACATGATTTTTTGAAGATAACGATTTTTACAGGTAACGTTTCGACTCTCACTTTGAATTTTCGTCAGACCAAGTAAGACTCCATGATATGCATTGGTGTATAGTTTGAAATTTTACTGGTTCCTGAAATCCCGAATTAGGGATTTCCCTAAAACAACTGAATTAGCGAAGGATACAGAGTGATGGAGCATATGATATGACATGAACCGATAAAGTAAAACTTATTTGGTAAGGTTTCGATTTCGAGTCACATCTTGCTCTAGAGTAGATCAACTGATTAGAACGCATCTAATTATCAAAGTATATCAATATCATTGCTTTCAAATGAGGAATTGCAACGAGTGTTTTAAACGCCTTAATGCTTATCATTTCTTAAATGCACAATGCAGTGACAAAATCGTTGGCTAGTTATCGTCTTTAGTTGATGGCCAAATCGGTTTCTTTCCTTCCCAAAAGTCTCCACGTGGCAGTTCATATTAGGAGAATGAAAATAACACTAACAAAACGCTTTGGAATGAGCCGAGTAAATAGAAAGACTAGTCTACATTGACGACAGCAACGACGAGAAGTGATGAGGCTGGTCATGATTAGGACGATCATGATACGATGATTTTCGAAGTTGTGGTCTTCTCTTCGGTTTCTTGATAGCTTTTGTTAGTTGAATTATTCATCGCTATTAAAATACGTGTACTGCGAGGTACACACTATGTATGTTTAAGCATTATTGGAGGAATAAGCATACGTTTTGCCGTGTCCAATATATTTTTATATAAATGATAATAATAATCACAATCATCTTATTACGTAAGTAACATAGGTAAGGGGGAGCATCAGATAAAAAATGTATGATAGTAATAATACCTTGTGTACACGTAGCTTTCTCATCTTCTATTCTTTGCCTTCTTCTGATCGTATGGTTGATTGTAAATTGTTAGTCACTCAGCCTGAAGCTCATTGAAGCCGACAAGATCAAGGCAAAGGCGAGTATCAGTCAGTGGTCGTAAGACTGATAAAAAACGTATGAACGAATGGACGCTTTCATGCTTTCCTGTCCGGCCGTATGTGAGGCAAGTCAAACTTGTTGATGATGATTATGGTTATTATTATTACGATAAAGAGTTTTCTCTCTCTTATAAATCTGTCTGCCCCTCTTTGATATTATGACCAACACAATTCAGGGTTGGTTGTATGTGCAAAGTGAAAAACGAATTTCGTTTGGACGCCTAATCCAACGGCTTAAGTAAAAAAAGCTGTACTAATTTACGTTTTTTCGTATATTTTAATGCAAGTGAAAAAAACGTAATATATGAAATTCCATATATGAAATGAATTAGAGTTCTTGTGATCTGGACAGATAGATGATACTCTGATAATAACATAGCGATTGTTCCACAGGCAGACAATCATGTACAACACGCATTTTACTCATCGTTTTAACATAATCCATAATAGTATTTTCCTCTCTTTTCATGTTCTGTCCATTTTGTGCCTCCTTAGTTCTCTCGGTTTTTATGTATGTTCTAACATTATTATTATCATCATCATCTCCGTTTGACTCCCTGACTGCTTGCCTACTTACCTGTCTTACCTCTTATTTTTGCCTCTAAGGATCAAGTCAAAGGAATAATAATATCACGCCCAGCCCACAACACCACCAGAGAAAAATAACCGCTGATATGCATTGCATAGCAATTAGCCTCGCATAAATTTCCATTAGAAGATTGGGTTGGGCGTTATTAGGCATTGTAATAATAAGCCAGCAGCAAACTGTCTTCTTGAGTGATTCTCTCCAAGATCCTCAACAACAATAATATACAGCCGGTGATATTTCATTGAGTGCTTATTTGTTACTAACATCTTACACACACACTCTCTGCTCTTTCTCTCGCCTTGTACAACCTTTATGAATGCCCACTGGGCTTTTCTCCTTTTCATACATTTTATGTCCTATTATGTACATACCACTATCACACTCCTGTCATACATCATGACTATGACCAGGCTACTCTTTGCTTACTTTTGAAGGCTCTGCTGAAAATCCTATTTCTCCTCGTTTTTAAACAACGATCATCATCATCAAAAATGACTACTGCCCACAATACCAAGAAACGTTCTCTCAATACCAAGTACAAAAATGTTCTCATGTAGTTTGTTAATTACATTAGGTATTTGAAACATTCGTGGTTGCAATTCATAAGTGTGCTGGCTCACTATCATTACTTGTTAGAATATGTTCTGCCCATGTATGAGCATTGTCTTATTAATGAAATATTATTTTGCATACATGGTTCTACTCATGAACGATCCCCACTAATTTTTTAATCTTGTACGCTACAGTCGTTCCGTCTATATCGTACACAAAACAATCATTATTTCTCTGTTATTCCGTCATCCTTCTCATCAGGAGAAGTCTCGAGCTTCTGCCTACCACAGGGGAGCAATATATGATCATTTACTCCACGATTTTTCTATGAACACTGTATTCGGGGTTTTGTTTGTCACGGAACCACCAAATGGAGTAATTTATTCATATAAAATTATGGAAGCGTGATACGGATAGTGCATTGTGGGGGAAGAAACGGGAAAATGAGGAGCGAGTATTATTCAATATTCTATGTTTTTGCAATGTATATGAAAATTTTCCACGAAGCCCGCATATATGCTGTTGAGTACCTATCTATCTTATTTGTTTATTGATGTAGTAGTCCGTGTTTGGCAGCTTTTTTCACACGTGTCACCGTGTCAGCATGCTTTTTTGGGCGGGGGGTTATTATTATTGTTCTTCTTTTGCTTTTAAATGATTCATCGTTTGTTAGTAGGCGATTTGAGCAATGATTCAAGAGAAACAACTGCTCGCTTCGCTTTTTTGTACTCGATAAAATAAATGAGAAAGCAATCATGGAACGTTACTTTTCGTTAAAGCTGCCAAAATACCAGTGAGTATAATGAAGATGTTCAAATGTAAAGTTAAAGCTGGCGATGTAAAAGCACGCTAACTGGGACTGCCTATCACTCTTGCCAAAAAAGGTTAAGAAAAGCACAACGGCTGAATCGTGTAAGTATTAATGCTGCATGAATAAATGATTAGTCTAACTTCGGTTTCTTCAGCGTTGTGATAACCTGTTAAAATTCAAGGCAAATGGAGGTAAGGTTAAGTTTTAGCAGTCATTGGACATTGCAGTCGTCAATATGAGGATGACGATGGCATTGCCATACTCGAAAAATGGCATACGATGTCAAAAGCGAAAACCTGTCAGCTTTATGAAACGAAATGGAATTGAATGAAGCAAAATAGACTTACCTCTTCCCAAAACCTTATAAAAGGAAAGTTTTCATAGTGTCGATTTTGATTTATCTATTATCCCTATATCACCCTTTTAGCTTAGGCATGAAATGCTAAATGAGGCGAGCTCTTGGAGAAGTGGAAGGAATGTTTGCGTTAAATTAAACGAAATTCCTTATTTGTCCATACAGCACACAGTAGGCAACAGTTGATTTAATCAAATAATGAAGATATTTTTATATAGTATACCTCTCTTTTTGTTTGATTGTAACTGGTGATGCAACTAATCTTTTGAAATGACAAGCAAACAATGGATAAACCTCAATTAATTTGTAAATACTTCAATAAATGATATAAAAGTGATTTGAGGTGGAGATGCTCGTTACACTCTCGTGTAACGTAGATATATGCTTTGCAACCAAATGTTTCTCTCGAAATGAAAGTAGTCGGAGAATTAACATAGATTACTAATAAAAGCTGTAAAGCTTATAAAGACGAAGCTGAAAGCAAAAGAAAAGGCTTAGCTAAAAAGCTCAGTTAAAAAGCTTAGCTAAAAAGCTTAGTTAAAAAGCTAAGCTAAAAAGTCTAGTTAAAAAGCTTAGCTAAAAAGTTAAGGAAAAATGCTAATTAAAAAAGTTTAGCTAGAAAGCTAAGTAAGAAGCCTAGGGAAAAAACCTTAGCTCAAAAGCCAACAAAAGCTCACTGAATCATGTTTTGGGCAAATCAGGCATAATTTAAAATTTGCCCTATCTGACCCTAGTGGACCCCGACCTAACCCTCAAAGCGTATCCGATTGGACTGAAAATCAATGGTAGTGTTACAAGTAACCCTTATAATCACTGTACCAAATTCGATGTAAATTGGCCAAAATCTAAAATTTGACCCATCTGACCCTAGTGGACCCCTTTTCTGACCCGTAGGTTTGACCGATTAGGCTGAGACTCCATACGGTTGCTTTTACTGACCTACGGGATCACAGTACAAAGTTTGTGGCAAATCGGCCACAATTTAAAATTCGACCCATCTGACCCTAGTGGACACCATATATGAGCACGAGGGTTGACCAATTGAGCTGAAAATCAATAGGGTTGTTTCAATGGACCCAAGGTATCACTCTGCCGAGTTTGGTGCAAATGCGTCAAAATCTAAATTTTACCCTATTTGACCCTATTGGACCCATTTGTGACCCCTAGGAGAATTATAACAGGCTGTAAATCGATTATGGTGTTGCAAGTGACCCTAGGTTACACTCTACTGGGTTTGGTGCAAATCGGCCAAAATCTAAATTTTGTCCTATCTGACCCTAGTGGGCCCCTTCTCGGACCCATAGGGTTGACCGATTGGGCTGAAAATAGGTAGGGTTGTTTCCAGTGACCCAAGATATCACTGTACAAAGTTTTGTAAAAATCAGCCAAAATCTAAATTTTGCCCTATATGACCCTATTGGGCCCCTTCCCGGACCCCTATGGTAGACGGATTGGACTGAAAATCGGTAAGAATGTTAACAGTGACCCAAGGTATCACTGTACCAAGTTTTGTGCAAATCGAAAATTTTGCCCCTCAGACCCTAGCGGGTCCCTACCCACGACCCCTAGGGTAAACCAATTGGGCTCGAAATCAATAGGGTTCCTCGCGGAGGCCCATAGTACCACTGTGCAAAGTTTGGTCCAAATCGGTCAAAGTCTATGGCCTCTAGAGCACCGACAGACGGACAGACGGACAAACATGTCCAAATCATTACTTGCTGAGAAAGCTCAGCTTCGTAATAAAATTATATTAAAACTTGAGCACTAAACTTGTGTGCAGACATTTTGTCACTGACTATGTACGTAAATTACTTTAGAATGAATCCAGTTTACATGTTTGTTAAGATGGATTAAATCCTATTCAATCCGTTTTTCAAGTGAGCAAATTATCTGAATTGATTGAATAAGACATAAATCAGGACATGGTTCATTGATAGATGCATTGGCGAGGTCTCCCCCTTTGCACAATTGAAACCCATCAGTTCACCAAATAATTCATTTGACACACATTCCCGGTATGTGCCAAAAAATGTACAATAAAGTTTGGTCTCGACTACTTGAGGCGCCTTTCACGGGGAATGTCGAACCAGATATCATGAAGCATTTGTGAAATTCAAAGATCAACAAGTAAGGATAGACAATTAAAGTACATTATACTAAAACACTCGTAGCCATTCCCCTTTGACTTTGCTTTAATTTATCAAAGTGGCCTCCTGTTCTTCAACTAATCACCATTGAAAGTAAGGATGCAAGATAGACTGTTATGTTTAATCAGCGAAAAATAATCTCGCTCTCACTAAAAAGTGGTTGAACGTTCCGGGTAACAGAAGTAACTATATATAACTTTGTTCGAAGAAACAAAGTAAATGAGTAAGTTGTCATTGAATTGGACTTCCATTTCTCGCGACAGCAGACGCGTATGATGAGAGTCGATGATTTAAAGAGAGTAATTAAATGGTCTACTTACTCTACTTGTCAGCTAAATGAAGCCCATGTCATGGTTTTCAAGTACTGTCATCTTACACCATTCAGTTTTTGAGTTTATCTATCTAATGTATCCCCTTACAGCCTAGCTATAGCAATTCTACTACAGTCGTCAAGAATTGCGAGGCCTTTTCGATAGATTCCTTGGGTCTCAGCATTTTCCTCTTATGAGAGTCAGCTAAAACTCGCGGACTAGAATGGCTCAAACATAATATTATCTTGATTGTCAAATGACAAAGAATGCTAAAGGTTACTGTGTATTGTAACACCATGCATTAGAAAGTAACAATTTATTTCAATGATTGGTGCCACTTGGTGGGCAAGCTTTTATGCCTCCTTTTATCAGGTTGCTTATGTCGCCTATTTTGTATCCTAGCTGAGCAAAATGACAAAACGAAGACAAATAGCAACACAGGTAGCACCTGCTTGATACGTTCTCTTTGTTTGAACAAGGTAAACTGGCTGACATTCATTTTGCAGTTTTGCAGATTGGATAATGGTAGGTAAATAAATGAGGGGAGTTAACATTACCACTATGCAAATTAACAATCCTACACGTAAGTAGTCGACAAACTTGCTTTTAATGTGACTAGTGTTTGCTTGCTGATTTTTACTGTTATTGTCTCATGTTATCAGTTGACAAAGTAAGTACATTAGTTCAATTTATTTATTGTTATTAGGTCTCAAACCCACATGCATGATTTACATAACTTCTGAATTGACACAACGTCAGATTCCCCCTAGAACACCTCGACGATGAAGTAGTAGTATGCATGGTCTATAACACGCTAAACGTATGCAATCAACATCACCACTATGGTACTTTAATGAATGTACCGACAACTTCTCTTAAATGGACATACCAGTTTTGTCCTGTAGTCATTTTCACTAAATTCAACTTGAAATTTGCACTATTTAGCAAAAGCGTTCTGCTCATATTTTATGCATCTGTCAGTGTCAAACATTCCCTATCGGACGGATGGTGTAAGAGTTGATGCTATACTAATTAGGTAAACGTTCTCTTTACCTTTCATATCAGTATCACGATCGCTTGTTGTCGACGTACGTGATTTTGATAGATTTAGGGTTACTTTTGGGGATTCATCTATGTGAATGGGAGTCACACAGATGACCTGAGTCACACAGAGTTCATAACTTGTAGAATACGTATTTAAAAATAGGCATCCAAATTAATTATGAACACCAGTTTCGCAGTTTTTAAATAACAATCCCGTGCATGAATAGTTCGGGCTACAATGAACTGCAGCTTATGAAAATGTGCACACTGAACGGAGAATACTTAACACTAAATGGTAAATATTTAAATTGGTTATATCTCCTGTCATTCGCAAAAAAAGTACAAAAAAACTGAATACATCCTTTCAAATACTACAAAAGTATTCTTTTAATCCGTAAGCTGCATTTTCTTATCTTTCTTATTGAAATAAAGCTTTTGTAGTTCGCACACGTGAATATCTGGCCTGTCGACTACAAGATAATGAGTGGAAAAGGAGCGGCATTCGGTGTTGTAAATTGAAAGTGACACTGAAGGATATTTGCAAATGAATGCTAATGATGATGATACACGAAAATCTACTTTAATCGTGATGCAAGAGATTAATAAACCTGCGTGAAAAATGTCGGCATTTTTCAGTCAACTCTTGTAGAAGTAGTCGGTAGAATCGCCAACAACATACGGACGAGTTTCTCTATGAGCTATATAGTGTACTGATATAAAACACGGACATCCAATATCACCAACATAATCTGACGAGCACAGACGTTTTTACCTAATACGAAAAATCTGATAATTTTGCAAAGCTTTCATTGATAGAGAAAGAAGCGTCTGTATGTATTACGCTTGAATTGACTAATGCTCTTACTTGTTTGCTGGTTCTAAAATCAGGTAAACCAAAAAGCAGTAGATCAATCAACAACAAAAACTGTTAAGGATGTTTAGTTCAATGCCTCCTCTTACGCTGTCCATTACGAGACAAAAGGGGTGGAAATGAACTGATACGTGGACATTTATTGATTTCGTCAATTCATCAAAATATAGCATGGAGGTCAATTTATTAAGGTGTAAGGTTTTGTGAGCGTAAGATGGAATTTTAACAAGTATACGCAAAAGATGGTTATCCCTGGCGATTTGAATTTCAGATGTTTTCATACTGTGCCTCTATAATAACTTGGATTAACAGTAGCGAACAAGTGATCAATGAGAGAAAAATCATAAGAATTAAATGCAATCACTCGGATTTTTGTATTGCGGCTGAATGTTTAAAAAAAACTTCCAAGTCAAATAGGTAAACTGCAGATACCAGGAGAGAAGAGCGAAATATGCATGTACCCAAGAAATGTAATGAGACACCGGGTTATGGGATGATTCTATATACAACTTTAAAATGGACTTGTTGTCTTTACTAATTGAATTTGTTGTGATAAATGATGAGTAATTCAGCTTACAGACAAAATATAAATGCTCCTGGGTTCCTTTTGGAAGGGCGCGTGTGATTTTATCAGAACCACAGATAACAATAATGGAATGTTAATTGAATCTGCAAAGTATACTAGGAAATCTGCTTTATTTCTTGGAAAGGTCAAATCCTGTTTAGAGGCTCAGTAACTTTTTGTACACATCCATAATGAAGTATAAAACTACGCAATGGGATACGCGTAACTAATAAAAGTATATGAACTTGAAGAAATTGTGGACATGTTATTCACTGCTCCGAGAAATAATACTAGAGCCACAGTCTGTTCCGCTTGTCCATTCCACTGAAGCGCGAAAGAGAATCAAAGCCTGCTCAAGTGGAAACAAAGTTTCCGCCTGTGTGCGGAGAGCTACAAATCTTCGACTTATACACATAACCACACACAAAAAACACATCGAAATTCTAGGCAGCTCGGAGGTCCATTTGAACGTGGTGGAGTGCATACTAGAAAGGAGAAAATTGGCTCTCCCTCTTGAAACTATCTGGTGGGGTTTCCAAGCATTAAACTTTCCTTTTCACGTAGTGGTGCAACAGCAATTCAGTTTGACTGCGTAAGATCATTGTCGGAATGAAAAGACAAGAAGGAGGAAGCCCATGTGCCATAAAGAATATCATTTTATTAGATTAGTGAAACACGGGGAGGAAAGAGAGTAAATGGAAAAACATAAGAGGTCACGCTGTGATAACTAATCGTCTACCATATTTCAATTGCAATGAAATGTATGACCAACCTTCGATAATATAACTTTTCAATGTTCGCTAGAACTATACATTTATTTAATCCTAGTTGTAGGGGGCATTGAAGCTTACGAAAACTACTTTTTTTGTTATGGCATCCCATCTGTGTACCTTCAGCCATTTTCTTCAAACGATGCTGCCAACACCTTTCACAAATTCAGAAGGAAAGATGTTTTTATTACTAGTTTCATGCCTTCATATTTTGCCCACACTTGATCAATAGAATTCCCTAAAGCCAACTGCTATTTGATTTTGCACGATAAATTTTTACACACAAAGTAATGATTTAAGTGTTTATACCTGGTATGATAGTGTTTGCTATAAAGTGTACGTGGTTTCACATGTTCATAATTTTTTTTTACAACTGAGGATGTAGCTATCTCACAATTTAACAAAAATATCGTCAATCATTCTTCTTCATTGGCAAGATCTAAATGCAGTCGCTAATCGACATGTCTTCCACGTAGTGGATGTGATCACATCGTGTTTTTTGTATGTATTTTGATTTGATTTATTTGTCAAA
>VICI01002372.1:0-16942 GCA_019593645.1 Akabosia matsudoensis
AATTCTGAAGGTAACTAACTGTTATTTCCTCTCTAAAACTCGAAGGTTCGTCGCACTGAATCGATGGTGTCGGGAATGTACCGTGCCATGGGTGTAACGTTCAAGTACGAATTCTACAAACGAACTGAATGAACTTATTGGTAGACAAGCAATTACACGAAAGGGCACTTTAGCTGCATCTTCAATTAAGGGTTACATTTACTTAACATTCAAAACAGTGACTTCTTATTATTTGCTTCTTTCTACCGAACGAATCTACGAATAAAAGAACAAACACATTCAAATTTCTCAGAGGTGGCTGCAGGAAGTCAGGCCCATGACATAAGCCAAAGTTTTTTGAAAGAAGAAGTGAAAAATCTCCGGGCACTGAGTTTCAACGGGTTTGACTTTTAGGTATACATTCGCATTTAAAAATCTTCCCCGCAACCTCGTTATCCGTGAATTTTTCTGTTTTTAGTATTTTTTGCCCTTGCCAACAAACACTAAAAAATTCTGTTTTTAAGCTTTCGGTAGACATGAAATGGCTTGAACGTCTTCTCTAGAATCTTATATTGAACTATTTGCAAGAGGTGTGTTTAAATCTACGACTGATTTTAGTTAATGAAATAAAAAATTCGGTCTTACAATTTTGTAGAGAGGGCTTTATTCTACACGTACGGCAACTTACGAGGTTCTATGACTTCGGATATTCATTTGTAAATAGACAGTGTCCCAATTTAAATACCTTGAAAGAGTATAAAATGCTTTTTACTCTAAAATGCGAAATGACACAAAAATGTCTAGCAAGAAGACCGCCAAACGCCTAAAAAGGATCCCGTTAAATGACCAGTTACACGGTAAGCCGTACCATACTCAATATTGATGATATGTAAAAGAAATCAAGGCCCCGTACTCCAAAGGCTTTACATAATAATCCGCTTTCTAGGGGTTTTTCGGTAAGGACAGGAGTACCCTAAACACAGACCCTCGACAATTTCAGCACAGAATACACTGAAACAGAGTGATTGGAGCAACTCGTTTAAATATTGCGTGCATATCCAACAAAGCTAAAAATGGGCGGTGTAGCTAAAGAAGAAAACCATATGGATTACTTTAGCAAATCTTGAATTTGCCCTTGAAGAAACGCCCTAGGGCCTTTAGAATTGATCCAAAATTGATCACTACAAGTATTTTGCAATTGGAGTATGGCGGAAAGTCCGCGAGCGCTTAATTGTTTTTTTGCCCTTATGCGAGCATTAATTTACTTTTCAGAGTATGGCGGAAAGTCCGCGAGCGCTTAATTGTTTTTTTGCCCTTATGCGAGTATTAATTTACTTTTCATTCAAATAATTCTTGCATCCAGTACTGCTACTGGATATTCTGGGCAATCGCTCTACTGCATGCAGTACGAGACCTGAAGTTCGTCTGGATAGGATTTCGAGAGGAAAACTCGTTCGGAAACTTCTTTGGACTGGGCATGTGTCTTCTTACTGTGGTAGTAAGACTTTATTCAGCCAAGATCTTCAGAGGAAACGCCCAGAGACTCAAGACGATGGACCACTTGATCAACAAAATTGAAACACGAGAATCCTCCAAGACGGCGTGGTATCGTGTCGCAGTTGCATGTCTCGTTGGAACCTCTCTAACAATGACTATGACATCAGTCGTGTTCGGCCCCAATGGGTTTCAGGATTGGAACTTGAGCGAGCAGCAGCTTCAAATGTCGTACGAGATCAGCGAGGATATCTTTGTTTGGAGCCCAAACAACTTGACAAACGTAAAGGACGGCCTAAAACAACAGTTTGGCAGAAACTTCAGCGGTCCTGTAATCGCCTTCGCGACGGTTGGCACTGTCATATCCTCCATCGGGGAACTCCATGAAAATCTCATGGTTGACTTCTGGGCTGTGGTGGCAAGTCAAGTCTACATATTGCAAGCGGATGTCCAGGCCCAGCTTCAAGAGTTGAATCAGGAGGTGATTGGAACGGACCAAGTATGGGATTTATATCTAGAACGAAGAGCAATCTTTGACGAAATGAATGATACCTTTCATGCCGGCCTTAAATTGGTGCATCTTCAAAACGTTCTTCGATTGGCGAGTTGCCTGTTCCATCTATTCCACCAGGAATTCTCATTTGCTCGAGTCGTCATGATCGTCAACTTGGTTAAAATCGGTGCTTGTTACTGGCTCGCCAACATGGCATCAAATACGGTAAGTGTTTTGTTTTTTTCCTAGCTTGCTGTATGCCATAGAATAGAGTATAACTAAACTTGTACTTTACGGACTTTACCTGAGTAAGTGTTTGACCTGACCCAAAGGAGAATCAAGTATATAGGAGGAGAAATCTCTTTACAAGGTAGAATCCAAAATAGCTTGTTTATCAATCGTCCTAAGACCGGATTATTGTTGTCATGAGCCACAATATTATACTTCAACATCAATTCTCTGAATATGCTCCCTTAACTCAGATTTAACTGTCTAACGGTTTTTTGTGGTTTATAGATTTGAAAATGTGCAGCTTATCGTTTAATTGTTTTCAGTTATCACTTTCCAAACAACTTTTAACATCAGTTTTTCAGTTCTTAATATTTTTTCGTACGTTGTCTTATTTTGCAAGGGCTAGTAGTAGTTGCTCATGGTAACAAGTTGGTCTTCAAATAAAAAAACGTAGGCTTCGAAAAAATTCGATTAAAGAATAATACAATGCAAGAAGTGGTATCGTTTATTGGTCTTGACAAAAGAAGTGCATAATTTAATCAAAATAAGTCAAACAGCATGGATACACTGGTCAGGTCAAACAGTTACTGGATTTTTCCATGTTTTTGTTTGAGGCAGAATCTATGCTTGGTTCCTTAAGCTGCATGCAAAATACTGTTAATGTTATTTGAACTGATGATCCTAAAAGTCATCATTATTATCTTCATTCATTAATAGTTGTGTATTTGACGCTATGTAACTGATCATTTCAATCTCTTCAGAATGACCAGCTTGAGGCTGTCGTTGTCAATCGCGCCGATACTAACGGATTTGTGGATGTCAACGACGCAAAAATTAAGCTCTACGCCCTCCGCGCGGACATGCAGCTGCACCCGTTGGGCCTTGGGCGTGGAAACTTTCACATTGACGAGTCCTTTATCATCAAGGTACCCCACATTTGCATTGATCGGATCCGACATTAAACTCTCGTTCATTATCAAGAAGGATTTCTTTCATCATTTAGGTAATTTGCGCCGGTTGGTCTGTCTTCCTGATGGCGCAAGACCACGAATAAGGAGCTATACAGCAAACGAGACAACCGACCCATAAATTTTATCAGCATTAGTTTTATCCTAACTAAAACGTACTAACATTTATTCAATATCTCAAAACAAGTTCCAACAAAGGATTTCAGTTATCTTGTTTAGCTAAATTGTCAATTGTATTTAAAGGATGTCGTGAGTTATAGTATTAAGGTAGGGTTGATATTAGCTTTTTATTGTGCACTTGTCTGGTAGTTTTTTGTCAATTCCATTCGTTATTTCTTTTATTTTATTCCATTATAAAGAAATCCGTCATTCGCGCACCACTTACACTCCGTTATCACAAAGTAAGCTTCAAATCCATAGCCAGAACCAACTTTCTTCAAAATAATGCAGTATTCACTCTACAACTTGCTCTTTCTCATAGTTTCAATATGTGCCTTGGTAAGTAAGTGTAAAATTCATTTATCCATTGTCTCAATTATTCATTCAAAATTACAAATGTTGGGCAGATTGGTTTGACTCACGCAAATCGTCCAACGCCGGTCAAAACTTGCCGATGCCCTAAACATGAAAACGGAACGCAACCGGATGGCACAGATAATGCAACGAAAAACACCAAATCTTCCAAAGGTTGACGACATTCACGTGTTTTAAGGATTGATGGAGATGTTTAGACACCTGCCATTTACCGCAATATAGTAATTAAACCTAAGCAAGTTGATGTTTTCAAGCAAGGTATCTCGTGATAAAATTGGTCCATGTACCCACTAACTAACGAAATAGTAAGCGAAATAGTTTAAAAAAATGTGAGTAACATTAGGATAGTACTTAATTAATACATTCGTTTGTTTTATCATTTAGGACAATTTTAATGTTAGCACTATGAATTTAACTTCAAATAGTTTCAAACTGTATTTTCGGTGCTCAGAATGTTTGATGCATTCTTAAAAACGTTACATTTCCAAATTTATGTATCAATATTCATCTTACTTATCGATCTACAATCTAGGAAATAGGCTATCCTTGTACAGTCCTAAAGATCATCACATTTACCTGAAACAGACGAACTTCTCGAACGAAAGGGACGAAGAGACAGATGGGCTTATATCATTGATATGGTTGACCTCCTTTCTGTAATAAATGTAGCATGTCAGAAGAATAATGACAACTACAAAACCGTTTTCTACCTGTTTTCTTCTTACTCGCACTTTTGCCTTGTATCTATTCAAGGTGTAAAGAAAGTCTCAAGCACTACAACAATTATCTCCGCTGCCGTGGAGCCAGTTGAGCTAACTTGCAACGTACAACTTGTTCTTCTCCTGTCACCTCTAACCATTGTAGTCTTGTGGTCAAAAACTTTGTTTGTTAACACAATGTCATTTATTGCATGAGAAACAAGTCATTTAACCTCGATCAAGTTTATATGTGGATTTTCTAGATTTTTCTTGCCTTCCATTTTGAATAGGAAATCTGTATTTCAAACTCAAGAAGTGAAATATTTTGGCACATAATCTAGTATATTGTTTTTCATTTACTGGCGAAGTTAGCGTTAATTAAACAAAATTTAGGTCGACAATTGGTCAGGAACAGGTACGATTATGGAAACGGTATCCCAGGTTCTATACAAATTTCTGGGGCATTGCAAGACGACGCTTGGAACCTGCAGGGGTGAGTTTGCATGCAAAGAAAAGCCTTTTCTGACTCATGAAGGATAGAGAAGAAAAAACATGTTGCATTGGCATGACACAATAAAACCAATACAAAAAATACTCGAGCAATGTCATTCAGTCGGTTACAAAGTCACAACGACACATTGGGTCATACATCAATTAAAGCTTTTACAGCTATAAAGACGTAGCTGAACAGAAAAGACTCAGCAAAAAACCTAAAGAAAACGCTTATCAAAAAGCTAAAGAAAACGCTTATCAAAGAGCTAAAGAAAAAGATTAGCAAAAAAGCAAAGGAAAAAGCTTAGCAAAAAGCCAAGGAATCAAGCAAGCTTAGCAAAAAAGCCAAAGAAAAGAGACTGCATTGAATAGCCCTAGTTGAGAGCTTTCTAATGATATGTCACTCTCCACTTTTCAATGCACAAACAAGAAAGTCGTCCGAAATCTTGAGCTCAATGCAAAAGTTTGACATTTTATGCCGCTTTACAGTTGTGACAAAAATCCAAAACCAAAGCACCGTTAGTCTGTTCTCAATATGGGCTTTCAAATGATATCTCGCATGCCGTATCAAAGTACAAAAGAAAAAGTTGACCCTTGACCCCGGCCCTTACGGTCAACAAATTTGGCTCAAAACCAGCGCGGTTGCACACACTTGCAAAGTAGCGAAAGCCTTGAGCAGTACTACGATTGCGCAACACGAAGCACTACGATAGTGCAACCCGAAGCACTACGATTGCGCAACACGAAGCACTACGATTGCGCAACACGAAGCACTACGATAGTGCAACCCGAAGCACTACGATTGCGCAACACGAAGCACTACGATAGTGCAACCTGAAGCACTACGAAAGTGCAACCCGAAGCACTACGATTGTGCAACACGAAGCACTACGATTGTGCAATACAAAGCACTACGATTGTGCAACACGAAGCACCACGACTGCGCAACATGGCACACTTCTTTAACGTAGCACTAATGAGCGATTATCAGGAAAACGGTGCGGTCGATTTTTCTGAAACTGTGTGACAAACATGCCCTTAGAGATACAAACTAGCGTGCCACATCTCAAGTCTGTACGTCAAAGCGTTTCTGAGATTTCGCGATAACAGACGGACAGACAGACAGACAGCACTTACGATCCTATAAAGCAGCTTTCGGTACTTAATAAATAGGGATCTTCCTTAGGGTCCAAATTATCCCTCTGCCAAGTTTGGTGGAAATCGGCCAAAAGGTACGGCCTGTAGAGCCCACACGGACAGACGGACAAACTCATCGATATCATAACTTAGTAAACGAAAAAAGTAGCAACGAGTGTTGAAAATAACTTTTATTGAAAAAGGTTATCCCGACGTTTCTATCTCTTCTGAAATCCTTTTCAAGGGCGAAATGGACAATTGAGTCGAGAAGAAAGAAATATTGTTCATGATTTCTTAATTTGCGATTAAATTAATTACTATAATTCAAGTCAGTATCTATAGTGGTGGCAAAGGTTACATGTTTACGAGAAAGTCATTCCAAGAATCCGGAAGTTGTGTTGAAGTGATTTCGTTTTTCCGGCTCATTAAGACGGTACCCTGTTTTGTGCCTGCTGGATTGTGATTGCTTCTTTGATTAGCCTTTGTTGATGTCTTGGTTCCTGGCAGACTACAAAGTTGAGTTACGTAATAAATGAAGCCAAAAAGCACGTGAGAACATTTCACTTTTCGCCTTAACGAAACTCATTTAATTTTATCAACATTTTGATAATATATAAAAATGTGTAGCATATTTTCAGTTTTATGTGGGAATGAATTATGTACGTGTAAAAATTCCGCGACGTTTTTCAGTTTCGACTTAAACGTCCAATGATCGCTTCAGGCTGTCAATACTTCAGGGCCCGTCAGCCTGCGGACGTGGTCTCTTTGTTGCCTTCGTCTTAAATATAATTTTGTTAAGTATTAGATTAGGGTCAAAGCTTACGAAAATTTTAGTTCCGTGAAATTTAAAACAATGGTTACCGATGCGAGACAAAGCAAACTTGCTAGGATGAGTAGGTACAGAGCGAACCGAGTTGGTTTCATGATGAAAATCCCTGGCTTCTAATTAGCAATCTTGTTTTTTCTTCTCCTGAACGATTGGCTTAAATTCTAGCAAAAAAATATGTTTCGACTGGTTTCCTCTAGTCAAGAGCGTTGCTAGATTGCTAGATTTGTTCATTACAACTTGTGTCAGCTCAAAATGATTGTAAGTTCGCATTGTTTGTTTTAGCATTAAATGAATCATTCCGTTTTTACGACGCTAAGAAGTCTTAAATGGATCAGTCTTTTCATCTATTCAGGAGATGAGAGCATTCATATGATTAGTTGATGGAGCAAATATTCCATGACTCCAGCGCTCTGGAAAGCTAGAACCTTGGAATCGTTGACTGGAAGGAGTGTAAAATCACGAGGATAAAGTACGTAAAGCATGTTGCGGGTGTTGCATGAAGGGTGACGTTCAAATAGCCGGGATAGAGAATTTGTTGTCTTTGTTCCTGGATACATGTGCTCCGAATAAGCTCATCAAGACTGGATTTCTTTTCATTCATAAAATAACTTATTTGACACTAAATCGACTCATAAAGGCATAAAGATAAACCTTCGCTGTAATATTAATGCAATTATAACTTGAACCCATGATAACAGTCCGATTGGTGTACTAACCCTTTCGCAAATTTATTTCCAAAATATAAACGGCACATTGAAACCAGTAAAATTTAATATGAATCAACCTTAAGTTCCGATGTTTCCACGGGGGCTAAATATATTTGCCGTTGCAAACCCTAAATTCTCGAGTTTTTCCGTAAAAGATTCGTCGCAAGGCATGGACGAATAGAAAGACAACATCTAGTCTATGACTAAGTTTTTTCATAAATTATCTGAGAGTTTTTCATGGAAAATGTGAAAATTTTAAAGTGAATTAGAATTTCTGCTGACACAATTCATTCCTTCTACGTGTAATCCATATTCAATTGGATTACTCGGAGGAAGAACATGGCCTCGATAATGGCTACTATCTTAGCTGTGAAACATGCTGTTGCTGGATTCTTCTTGGATTTGGAGATTTACGGTCCACACCTTAGTTACAACCTTACATTTTTAGCATGTAAACGTGTTTCGTGGACGCATGAGGCTATTTTTTTAATGATGTACATATTACATTATTTCTGATACCAAATCGCCCCTGAGGTTCAATCCGAGTGGAAGTTTTTTCTCTAAAAGGGCTAATGTGTTGGGTTCATGTACAACAAGTACAACATTGTAATTGAAGACAAGTATCGGTACACGCAATATTTGCAGAGTAAAAAACATTTCACCCACCAACTCGAGTAAAATTTTGTCATAGTTACATTCTCTGGGACATTTTGGTTCATTAGAAATGCTTGCTATTTATCTGAAACCTGAACCTTGTGGTGTGAGAAAAACAGGGAGGTCGCAAATCGTTACAACAAGAGCAACAGTATGCGGATTCTTTGACGTCATATCATTGATTCCTATATTGTTCAGAGGATGTTAGTCATGTCTTGGACAAGAAAACATTAAATTTTTAACGAACGGAATGACACTTCCTTACGGTGAATTGAATGTTAGTTTACTGTCAAAAAACCGAAGAACTCATATTATACCTAAATTGCAACTTCACTTACTTTTGCGGCTCAGCACGTATTCCAGGAAGGACTATATGCATGGAATTTAAATTTTTAACGTATTAAATAACCGCTTGCTCACGGTAAATTGAATGTTGGTGTGCTGCATGGAAAAACTACAAACTCATATCATGCCTTAATTAGTACTTAATTTTTTTTGATTTGCGGCTAAGTGCGTATTCCAGGAAGGACTTCGAAGGAATGGATCATACAAAATATGTATGCTAAATCAAGCCGAAGCGTGCATGACAACATTTCTTCATTTCTCTTTCCGGCTTGACAAAACTCTTTAGATTTTTATTACCATTTTGATTCTCTATAAAATGTGCAGCCATTGATCAAATTCATGTAAACTGTATTCTGAAAGTGTATATATTCCGCGGCTTCAGTCCGTTTCCACTTAAGCCTGCAATGATCACTTCAGCACGCCTCTAATAAGCCGGCCGGCGCATTTTCCTGGTTGTCTTAATGTAAAATGTAATTTTGTTAATTATTTGATTAGGGTCAAACCTTATGACAATACTAATTCGGTGAAAAGTAAAACAAGGGTTACCGTTTTGAGACAAAGCAAGCTTGCCAGGAGAGGAGTAGATAAAATGCGAGCCGAGTCGGGGTCATGATGAATTTCCCTTCCCTCCATACAGCAATGTTTTTTGTTATTCTGTACAATTAGTTGAATTCTCGCATAAAACTGTGCGGTTTTGTGCTAACTTTAGCCACACAAGAGCCTGAATTGATAAATGGCTCTATGACAACATGCGTTGGCTCAAAATGAATATGAGACCGCATTGTTAGCTTGATCGTAATCTATACCATTCAGGTTTTACGAATGCTAAAAATCCTACCTTGATTAGTCTCTTAACACAATCCATTCAGAAGATAAGGGACATGAGAGTAAACATGCATTCAGAATTCCGAATTCCGAATAGGTGTCTGAGAAAAGTACAAAAATGACAAGAAGGCACATTATTAATGCATTACTAATTAACTTTTATTGCATAAAGTATTTCATTAACGGATTGAGGTGTTACTCAGGATGACTATGTGATCTATATGGCGTATCGAAAACAAAAATAACATCGTCGGTGGAGGAAAGTATCGTGACTCGATAAATTTTCAGACCATAATATCATAACGCATTTCGTCAATAGTCACGCGCAAATGATGGTGTCAAAAACTCTTATTCTCTGTCGCATATCCCTATTAAGACCCGTATCTGTCACAGAGAATGTGTACTATCTGAAACTGGAAACCCGCAGTCTTCTTCGGTCGTCTATTGTCGATTCTCCATAGCTACCTATATATGTATATCGATGTAAAGGACACCCTGTGCGTTTAAAAAAATAGTGAATTCTCAACGCGCTATAACTAGAACAACAGTTCAAATACACATGCGATTTGTCGACGTCATGCAGTGGATTTCTATGTTGTTCAGTGGTGTCTATTAGTCATCCCTTGGACAGCTAAGCATTAATTTTTGATGAATTGAGTGACCGCTTACAACTGCACTGCATGTATACTTACAAGCTCAAATTTTGAGTAAATTTGAAATAAGGTTTCTCGATTACTAGGTGGTATTCCAGAAAGTAGTTCATGATGTATGGTAGTAGCAGGGACTGTGATCTAAACCAAGCCAAACAAAACTGAACCCCTTTCCCTTTTGGATTAAACGGAACTCATTCTATTTTATTTACGTTTGACATAAGTGCTAGCATGTATTTGAGTTCTGTACGTCTATGAATCGTCTGCCACGGTTTCTGCCCCCTTCCAAATCCAAGCTGCCTCGCTCGACCGCTTTTGCAAGGCATTATGCACCGGGACGTGTTCTCCTTGTTGTCTTAATTATTAATGTAATTCCGTTATTTTCCGATATTTATATAGCAGTATTGAATTCGTATTACTATTGAGTAAGGATATTTACCGTTTTGAGACAAAACAAGCTGGCAAGGAGGAGTAGATAAAATGCAAACCGATAAACGGAGTCATGATGAAATTCCCTGTTTTTTTTCTAGTAATCCTGTGTTTCGTGTACAATAGGGTTACAATTTACAATCTTGCCAGTCACAATGTGTTTACTGGCTTTGGGAATCACGAATATCATTTGACATCAGCCTGCAATACAATACAACTTGCGTCAGCTCAAATGATTATGAGAGCCCATTTTTTTATCATAATAATAATCATTGTAGTTTAATGGCACTTACAAATACCTGCTTCGTGGTTTTACTTTACAAATTTTTTTCAAATGGAAAGGTGAAAATTCTCGGGCAATGTGTTTCCAAGGATATGACTTTTAGGCAGACATTTTCATTTAGAAATCTTTTCCGCAACCTCGGAATCTGTGGATTAACTCTAAGATTAGAACGTTCGAAATGGTAAATTCCGAACCAAATAACTGTACAGTTCGTGGTAAAGGAAATACGAATTCATTTATTATCTAACAAGACAAGCTAGCTACTCTCGAACTAGTCGCCTTCCTAATACAAATCTGGGAATCGATAACTTTTACAAAGTTCGGTCTCCATACAATTTGCTACTTGTTCACTGGTTGAACATAAAACCAAAACAATACGAAGAGGTCGAATCACGGATTCCTACAGACGAATCCTGAACTACATCCTCATACATTTTTCTTTCTCTAGCCTTATATACCTACTAGCTTTGAACAATGAAACGTTTTAAGTACGACTACTGTTGGTGGAATCATAATTTTTGACCTAAGATGCGACTTGTTTTGGTTAACTACGCCGCCATGTGAAATTTTTTATTCTTAAAATGCAATTTTCGTCGTTTCTTGGTGTCGTGAGTTGTACATAAGGTCCCACGGATTAAACGTATTAAAACGATTGCGCACGGATTAAACGTATCGCAATGAGTAACATTTTGAAAATAACTGCCAAGCTTTAAATATACTAACTTGGAGAAAATCTACCTTAAAATAGGAAACATGCCATTAACCTTATAATTTTACTTTACTATTCGAATCTTTTTCGTGGACGGATTGGGGTTGGTCAATTCTAATTATTCAAACTGTTGAGCAAATTTTGTAGCCCATTTGGAGTATTTCCTTGGAATAAGCCTCCAAAAGGATTACCACCTCCTTGCCCGCTATTTAGAATATTTGCGTATTGAAAAAATGGCTTGATTGGAACCGTGAAGACATGTGCCAGCTGGGCGATTTCTTGAAATATCGAGCCCTTCGCAGGATTTGACAGATTTTGAATGAAATTCCCAGGGTATGCGGTCGCCTCGTCAACAATGCCGCTGTTCATATTCCTCCACGTGCTTCATGCGTCATCAAAAATAATAATAATAATTTATTAGCGTCACTTATGAACCCTTACATAAAGTATTACAGGGATATTAATCACGAGACGATATTCAAGGGTTAGCATTAACTTAATTTACATTTTTTCTCCGAGCGTTAAAAAATTATTCAGTTAGTTGCATTGCATTAATTCATTAAATCAGTCTTATAAACACCTTTATACGAAAAGTTGTCCTATTTCATAACAATCAATGTCATCATCACATCCATCATGTTTCTTATACATTTCTTTTTGCGCTTCAAGTAACCTTGTTGTAAGATGCTTTTTTAAATAACTTAGGTCTTGTTACATTAATTAGCACACACTGAGGTAAAGTGAACCATTCATTAACTCCTGCAAACCGGAAACTACAGCGACCCCACTTAGTGAAGTGATTCCTCTGGGGCGCCGCTGCTAAGCAAGTTTCAGAAGCAAAAATTATGTTCTGTCATTCTTCCTACCAGCCTTCTCATGTTGGAAATCGATACGCCATGAACATGACTAGACCAACAAAAAGCAAATGAAAGTAAAAGTAAAGTAAATGAAAATATGGAAAAAGTAAATGCAGTTTCTCCTGGAAATGAACGTAAATTTATTTAACAAATGGGCTCAAAATGAACTCATCAAAAGCTGGCTTTTCTTCGCAATATTCATAAAATAATTTATTTGCTTCTAAAAAATTGATAAATGCAGACAAACGAAATTGTGCTATAAAATTGTAATCTCAAAAACATTCATTGATTTTGCCTAAAATAATTTATAATTTGCTTTTTATTTTAAAAAACACTAACTAATCAGACTAAAGAGAAAAATTCGTATCCACGTTTGTATTTTGCGCGCTCATAAAAAATTTTCATGCTGAAACCACTTGAGCTCTGACGACTTGTAAAATGTCTGGGCGATCCAGTGGCGCTGGAGAATGTCCAGCCTTTCTTGGGAGAGGAACAGCGGCTTGCCCCTTTTCAGTTCGAGGTCCTCCTCGCAAAACTGGTCGAGAAAGATGCTCCCCCATATGCACGCCTCTTTCTCGCGGACGACGAGGATCTCGGAGGTCATGACGGAGAGGAAGATGCCCGTCCCGCGACCGCACTTCTGGGAGCAGTGGGACACAACTTCAGAAACCTCGTGGGTGGCGTCAAAGCAGCAGAGCTCGTTCAGGCAAAGAACTTGACCACAGAGAAGGCAAAGGGCGGGCGTGGAAGGCTCCCGGGAACACGTGGAGCACTCGACTTTTCGGTACTTTTCAAAGATTTTGTCGTATTCGTTCGGGAGGGGGATCAGGCTAGGTCGGTCGAATAAATAGAGGTGTGATTTTAACAGAGGCAAGGGGGACCTGGGGGAGGAGACGAGTTCGCCAATCCACGAGGACACTGAACCGGAGAAATCGGAGCAAGAAAGATGGTCGATTATGGAATTTGGACGGGACGACGAGTGGTCCATTGATTCAGCAGTTTCTCTAGCGGTCCCTCCAAGTTGGAGGTAACTAGCTAAGCTGTCAAAGTTTTCAGAAGGAGGCGGTTGGTCACCTCCATAAAGTTCAGATTTGAGATAAGCTGCACAACGGAGGAATGGAATGACCATACTTGTCGCCAGACCATGGATAAACTCGAGATCTGGCAGATCCGCGGATTCTTTGCCGTTTTCATCGCCAGACGTGTCCATTCCGTTTGCACCACCCAGGCTTCTCACAATTCGTCCCACAAATCCCTCCAAGTCGTGAGATTCTCCGAAACACCGTCCAATTTCCGCCTTCTCTGGATCCCCAAACTGGCTACAAATGGCAGCGAGCACTTGGCAAACTTTCAAGTTGTAAAGGGTCTGAACTACTCCTCCAAATAACTGTTCCCCACTGCTTCCCCCACCTCCTTGCATGAGGGGCAAGTCGAGACAAAAGTTGTACAGATTTGTCTCGCAGTCACGGAGCAGCGTTGGCATCTCTCCCGCCTTGGAACCCTTCTTCCCACACACCAGCTCCCAGTTTTGCGCTAATTTACGTGCATACCCGACCGGAAGTTGTTTGTACTGATACTTCAAGGCAGTAATCAATGGAGCCACCAATGGCGTCACCTTTTTAGCTCCTGACTCATCAGCCAGCTGAAGTTGACGCTGGACCACTTGTCGCAAATGACTTATCAGGAGAAAGGCCGTCACGAGGGGCGAAGCCTGCTCAAACTCGGCCAACACCCGCTTCACGTCACCGTCAAAGTTTTCCCAGGCGCAGGTGTTGATATCTTTGATAAATACTTCGAGCGCCATGACCTCCGCCTTTGATAAGCTATGTTTCGGCCGCTTCTTTATAAGCTTGGGAATTTCTGAAACCGTTCCTGGGCACGAAACTGGCGGACCGCTTCGGAGAATTGGGAGGAACGAGTTGGCCAACTGCCTGCACAACGGACACGAGTATTCCTTGTATGTAAATGAATTTGGAGGGGAATTGGAGGTGGAGGGAGTGGACGCGCTTTTGTTGACGTGAGACATGTACGACTGGAAGCACTCTTGATGGATCGGATGACCACAGGACTCGACTTGAACGCCAAAGCCAGGCTCAAGAGGAACATGCTGGATCACACTCGAGTCGTCAAACTGGCTGAGAAACTCGGCCAGCGTTTCCCCGTGAACTGACTTGAGAAAAGGCCCCGAATGGTCTGGAGTGCGGAGGCGCTGGTATCCCAAAATGGTGGACGGACTGAGGTACGTCATCAGCCCAAAAAGCTCTGTCGCCTTCACTTTGTCCATGCAAATGACACAGTCTTGGTCGACAAAGGAGGTCATGTGGTGGTTATCCCCGGATGAAGGTGGTGGAGGGGAGGACGAGGAAGCACCTTCGTCAGAGTTCTCATCAGGACTCATTTGGGTATCAGCGTAGGTCTGTCTTTTCTTGGCGTATTCGTTGAGCAACTGAAGCCTTCGTTCTTTCGCTTTTCGGCGCTTCTCCTCCCTCTAGATCTCCTCATTGCTCGTCTCCTCCATTTTAAGCTCGTCGAGGTCTCTCTCCCCCTGAAGCCCTTCAAGGAACTCCTTTATCTCAGGCACCTTCTCGCAAAGTTTCGACAATACTTTCCCAATAAAAAACGGCCCGTCCCCGATTCGGCCGTTGTTATTGTCCGCAACAACACTTTCCTCCACCCTCCACTGCCTCCCGTTCTCGTGGAGCTTCGCATGCAGCTGAAGCAACAGGCTAACAACACTTTCCCTCCGTCCCTCACCCATTTCAACACTCTCAAGAAGGCCCTTCAGCATCACTCCGTCGTCGGTCACAGTCACCAACACTTCCGCCAGATAGACACACAGTCCAACGGTCAACTCTGACACGATTCCACTTGAATGCACTCCATACCACAAAACACACAAGATTCCCTCCATCCACGCCTTTTCCTCAAGAAATTTCCAAGGTTTCCCCACATTTCCTCCATATTTTGGAAGTCTCCAAGGCGGCCAAAGGTTTTTAGTTGAAGCCGAGCTGCTGCTTTTCTCTCCAGCCGTTCGCCTCTCACGCGCCACCCACTCCTGGAACCTGTCCCGCGAAGACTGATACTCCGCCCTGGAGCTACTCCGGAGTAGCGTATAAACAGGATCATAAATTTCCTCCCAAAGATAGCCCTTGGGCGTAAATATTCCTTGTTGCATGTTTCTCGGCTTTTGAAAGTCGGCCAGTTTTCCGAGCACCTCGTCAAAGTCCTTTTGCTGGGCAACCTGTTCCCCTGAACCTCCCCCTCCGCCCCCTCCACTGCTGGTGCACCGCTCTGGTAGCATGTCCATGAGCTCACTGTGCCCCCTGTCTTGCTTAGAGAGGAGGACACTCATCTCCAACGCCATGAGCTCCTCCTCCTCCCGTCCCCTCACACTGACTAGCGTTCCACAAAAGATCAAAAAGTTTTCAAGCATTGTCCCTGTTTCCTCCTCAACTCCAGCGCCCTCCACACTTCCTCCCCTTTGCAGTATACTCTTCACTCCAAACTCCTCCAGAAATCAGGTCCAGAAATCCCGCAGGATTCCGTGCAGCCTCCACCTGGCACAAATACAAGTCCGCGTCAACCATCGAGTTGCAGCACAAACTGCTCACGTAATACTCCGCCTGGTTCACCAAACTCCCTCCATTCCTCCCCCAGAGCCGCGTGGAAATCCCGTAGTAAGCTGACTGCAACCGGACCACTTGCTTCACCACAAGATCTTTGAATATCTTCTCTGGAGGGAGGATTTCCTCCAAAGAGATCCCTTGAAAGTCAACCCCCTGCCGGATAAACGTGCTCAGGTATCGATGTAACGGCAAATGAAATGAAATTGTCCCCTTGGGGTAGTTGACTTGCTCATGCCATCGCGCCAACTGATCCGTCACCAGACGCACGAGCTTTTTCGTTACTGAACCACTCTGAGGGGACTTGAGGTGACCGACTAGAGTACCCAATCAGGGTCGCACTTATCACAAGCTCTGCCATAAACGCCCCTACGTAACTGTCCGACTCTTGCTCCACGTGAGGCTCCCCCTTCCCCACGTACCGACTCGGATTCATCCCCTGGAGAAGCGTCAAAAACTCAAACCACCGCGAGAGGAGCTCCTCATCTTGAAAAAATCTGGAGGCGACTGGGGCGTGGCTTAGAATCTCTTTCAAATCGGACTTAAACAGCCAATAATAATTATTTTTGATGATGTCCGCGTCACAGTCGATAACCTCCAGGGTGCAAGTCTTATCAACAACGGACTCCAGCTGGGGAAGGGACCTGACTGGAACTGCTGTTGATTTTATCATTGTGTGAAGGCTCCCGAGGAGGAGGTGGAGGAGCTTCATTTGATCGACCATCGCGATTGCGAGTTTTTCTTTGGAGAAGAGCTGAACGCTCACGGCGGCGATGTGTTTGCAAAGGCGTTCGGGGTCGGAGGAGCGGAGGATTGACTGCGAGATGAGCTCGTAGTGAGTGATAAACGCCTTGGCGAACGCTTCGTTGTAGGCCGTGTCGCTCCTCAGGCTGAGAAGGAGACAGACGAGGTCCTCGGGAAACTCTCGCTTGACAGTCCAGTAGACAAGCTCGTCTAGAAATGTGTGGGAGTTTGAGGGAATGGTAAGACCCACTTTGAGGTAGT
>VICI01002373.1:0-16933 GCA_019593645.1 Akabosia matsudoensis
TCACGACATTTACTTGCAATGAGGTTGTCTTGAATAAAATTGCCGAAGGAATTACAGGCGACAGTTGCTGCGTAATAATAAATTAGAAGCAGTTGTTGTCGAAATGCGTTTCGCTAAACGAGCCTATCGAAGGAAACAATACTGTTTATTGCCCGGGATAGACGCATTTTCAGTTAATATGTTCTTCAAAATTATGCATACAAATTCTGAAGTACCATTTGTTACCATTTTTTTAAAAAGAGGATTAACTTGCAAATAAGTTTGAGAAATCCGAGAAATCAAATTATGAGACGCGAGTTAATTGTTATAAAAATGTCGATTGTAACGAATTCGGCATTTAAAACGTCGATGCAAAAGAGATGCTGTTTTGATAGTTACTCTTCTTGAGTAATTTCCGTAAAGACAAATATCACAATGTTCAACCAGCTAAGTAAAAAATGTTGTATAGTCCTAAACATATATTTTTTGCTTATTCATTATATTTTATAGCAGTACTTCGAGTACTTTATTGCACTGATGATTGTACCACGAACATGCGTATTGATAACAAGATTTAGCAGAGGATCATATTCCGCGAAAGCGTATTTTTGTGTTGTTTTACTGACATAGGAATGTAATCGAAATCCATAGGCCTAGAATTTTTTGGAGTTATTTTATTCTGCAAGTACCCTTTTTAGCTTTGCATGTTTGCGCTATAATTTCATATAAAAGATACTGGTGTTTACACGTCATCATCGATGGCTGTTTGAATGTCATGATCAGGAGTCACGTCCAGTGTTTATTCTGCAAGTACCCTTTTTAGCTTTGCATGTTTGCGCTATAATTTCATATAAAAGATACTGGTGTTTACACGTCATCATCGATGGCTGTTTGAATGTCATGATCAGGAGTCACGAACCAGACACTTCTTTAAAAATTTGATGGAAAAACACACTATCACGATACATTTTTCAGACTATCTGGCATCCGTTCATGCACTACTATTAGTGAGTAGTTTAGAAACCTCCGAGATAAGAATATACTATTGTATATATATGAAATGCGTTTATAGTACGAAACAAGAGTATGTTTCACAAGACGATATGTGAGTTTTATCTAGTGCTCCTGTTTCAATATAAAGTTTTTTGTCTGTAGTTGTACAAGTGGTGGCTCTCCAGTTTCATTTCGCAACGACGCTTTGAAAACCTATGCCGCAATCCATTTCCAATATCTTTCTTGTAAAAGTTTTTTCTTTTGAATTTCGATATTCCCTGTGATAATCAATAAATGCTGTAGGCACGCCGAACGAACCATTTCCTTTTCCAAAAACAATGTCAGATTTGGTTATTGTGTTACATAGATCAGATTGAAGAAGAAATAGCACCAAATTGAAGGTGAAATTTGGGTTACACAACATTTTCTACTTTTATCGGTATAACGATAACGTAATAATGCGTATATTTATGTTGTTGTTTTTCTCTTCAATTACAAAACTACCTTCACGTTGCGTTGTGAGGAAAGGGTTAACGGTTCTCTCATTTTTCTGGATTCATTCCATGAGATGCTTTTCCGGGAGAGTCCGAAATGGCAAAAAGCCATAATGGCTTCTGGTCTATTTATTCGGGTAAACGTATACGAATCTGAATTATTCTTTTGTGAAATCCCAGTGTGTGGTATTCGGCACAACAATGCAAAAAAATACCAAGTTAGTCAGTTATAGGAAAATAATAATAACGATGATATGTGAGTACTTAAGTACATTGTAACTATAATGAAAAGTTACTGAGCTTTTTTATACGTTATTTATATGAAGCTGTGTCTGCAAAAATGGCCACTCTCTCTCTGCTTTTCTCCAGATGACTTTTCATCTCTTTCAGTAGAAAAATAATACGACAGGAATGGCATTCGAAATGAAAATATCTGACGAAGAATATGGCACAAAATGGGATTCGTATTATTTGGGTTACATGTTTAGTTTAAGTGAATGTACCACAAGCTAGACGTGTAGTTCAGTGTCATTTATATTCAGAGTCTTTGGTACCCTGGAGGAGATGGAAGGGCTCCACAGAGGACATTCATTCTTATCATTGTAACGATTTCTCTAAAGCCATCTCAACATATACACACTTAATAAAGAGGAATGTAGCAGTGTTTCGGTGACATTTTTCCGTCGTTATATGTTCTTCTACAAGAGGAGAAAGTTGATAATGTTTGATGTGAAAGAGGAGTGAAAAAGGGTACAAAAAGTGTAATCTGACAGGGGCAAGAGGACAGAGAAATTGCAAAAAGAAAGTGGAATCAAGGAACCGAGACAGTTTACGATAATGTTTCCTCCTCTATTTTAACAAGTTTCACTCAAACTTGGAATGATTGTGCGAGCAAGGCGCGTTGCTCTTTTACTTCGTCCGCCATCGAGATGAAGTGTAGAGCTGCGAGCAGACGTGAAAGGGGACGGCAACCAAAGGGACAAAAAATACATTCATTTCACAAACCGGCTCGAGGCAAAGCTAAGTATTTTTACTCGGTAGGTAGCTAAACGTCTTTTCATCTTATTTTTGTGCTGGCTAGAATACTTTTGAGCTGTGTGCGTTGGTCTTCCCGTGGGAGCGGAACAGTAAAAGATCAAGACAAAATAGGATGGCAAAAAAAATCTAAAACGCTAGATACGACATGATGTGATGATTCTGTGAAGAGAAAGTTATAAACATTACAAACTGCGCTCAAGCGAGTATTGCTTTAATAGCTAACCAAACAGGATACGGTAAATGCTGCTGGTAAAAAGAACAACGAACCAAAAAAAAGCGTCTTACAACCACGATTTTAATCTCTTTTCTGCTATTTTTCGATCATGAACAACAACATGAGAAAGTTAGCTGGGTACGAAACAACAACCGCAGCTAAGCAGGGAAAAACGAAGATGTCCAGAGAAAAGTTGAAAGCACTGGCACAATCTTTCTTTCTATCCTGGTTTGCTAATAAGGTCAGCTTGATTACAACAACGGCTTAGTAGATTCCCCTTTGATCCCGTGGGAAGTCAGAGTAAAGAATTTCTAGAATTTTCTAAGCGACCAGGAAGAAGGAAAAAATTTGTCTGCGCCCATGAGAGAGAAATCTGTGACTGCTTATAAATGTCTCTGTGGTCTTTCTCCTCCCTTTTGTATTTTAATGCAATTTTGTTCAAGTCGAGCCACTCTCGTGGAGAAATGCTGGTGCTATTGAAAATCCACTTTTAAATCTCAGTTAAGTTTGTTTGTCCCTTTCTTATTCTCGTTGGAATTAGGGTTACCTTCACAAATTTCTGAGCTCTGATTCGGCTGCTGCACTTTTCTCCTCAAAACAATGAAATCTAATCTAATGTTAATGTGTAAAACTACTCAAATCCCAAACCACAGTAACGCTCGGTAGAGCTCTGATTCGGCTGCTGCACTTTTCTCCTCAAAACAATGAAATCTAATCTAATGTTAATGTGTAAAACTACTCAAATCCCAAACCACAGTAACGCTCAGTAAAGTGACAAGTTTGGAGCAAGTTGCGTATACGAAAATCTAAGGAGAACAGATGAAAACTACTTTTTTCAAACCCAAAATAGAATAAGAACAAAATAACGTGCATGTTCTATACTTTTAGCCCTTACATCAATTTCGTTCCAGTGTTTAGTTTAAATTCTGCCGACAAAATCCCAAATGCCCAAACCGAATCTGGGAAAAGTACAAAGTTTTGTGCGACCTACGTTATCAACGTAATGAAATGAAAATTTCGAGTTACAGGAGTTGCTTTTAGCACAAAATGAAATTCAATTCCTTCATGTAGACGACCACAGATATACATGCCGACATGGCCATGTCGCTGTAGTTTCTGTTAATACACTGCATAAAATTCGTTGTCGTGATTGTAGGCAGGATGGAATTCCAAAACGAAGAAAAACTTTGTTCTCTGTAGGGCTGAGCTGGAATTTGAAGAAGGGAAATTAGCTGTGTGAAATGTAATATCATTAAATGCGTATTAAATACTTGTGTCCTTCCACTGACACGTTAATTTTCTAGAAGGCAATCCCAATCCCATAGTTAGGAACAGTCAAGTGGGCATTGGATAGATATACATTATTATAATACTCTGGTATTGCCCTTGGACGAATGGAAACTCTCGGTTGAACAAATGCACAGGTTTGGTATATATCCCAGTTATTGTCAGATTTCATGAGTGGTACAATATAGCACTTAAATTATAAATAACGAGGGTGTATAGTTGTTGCGGAAAGCAAACAGTAGCAAACGGCCAGATTCATGCATGGCACTAACGAAACAGGAACCTTTGAATTAGGAAGGCATAACCGTTTCGTTCTCATTATTTCTTGAATACCAGTACAATTTTGAAAATTACTCCCAGTCGTATTGCGACTTTTCCTACTGCCAACAAACTCTTTTTTCATCGTAGAATACGCAGCTGTCGAATGGAGTACGCTATTTCGGGTACACTCCAAACACACAAGAAAGTGCTCTGGTATACAATACACAATGAGTAAACTTGGGCAAACTAAGTTATCATTATCGTTTAAGTATATTAAATGGTTATAACCCGGTAGAAGTAAACCTAGTGGGGTGGGCAACTGTTCAGGTGCTATGTGCACAATAGACCTCATGCTGGGAAAGAACAATACCCGATTTTTCTCCTAATCGGTCGATGAGAGTTTGATGAGCTTCTTCTCGTTGAGCTACTTTTGTCAATAAAAATATAAACGAGCTGTTGACGTACCTTCATAGGAATGATAGAAGTAAATGATATTTTTCCATCCATAATACGAAATGGTATCAATCACAGCACGATGAAAATCCGGTCTCATGCTCGTTGCAAAATCCATCATTGTCGAGACCATCTGTAGGCCATTCACCCGTTGGCAGGAAGAAGGGGAAAAGTTCACGGGTGGTGAGATCAATGCGAAAACACAGTCAGTGAAAATATATCGTTTACGAATTGTCATACAGAGCAGTGAAAGTCATTGGAAAATTGGATGAAAAGTCGTCATAATCAGGTTCGTAGAGGGTGTTCACAACAATAACAACAATAAACAAAAAAAAATCAAAACAGTAGAATTTTTGTTGCCCAAATAAATCAAAAATGAGAAGTTAAAGAAACAAACGACATATCAAATAAATGAGAAGCAGAAACCAAAGGGAAAAAAAGAATCCAACAAAATCCCATGTGATTCATTGGTTAGTCAGAGGAAATTGAAAGATGAAACGGAAGAGAGAAAGAGAAAGTCCAGTCGTCCGAGAGAATTCCAGAAGAGGCAAGAGTACAAGCGGGCGGTCCATGGAATGGATGAAATTCACAAGGGAAAGCGTAAAAACGAAAAAAGAAACAAGCAGAAATTTAATTACATTCTTTTCTTATTTTCCTCCTTGGTCGGTTTGCTTTTTGCTTTTATATTGAAGTAGCTTTATGAGAAGAATTGTCATCCGTTTCCTTCGGCATAATAGGTGTGCTCATAACGATGCCTGAAATAAGTGCTAGATGAGAAAAGAATTGCATCAGATGTGATGGTAATAATAACTAGAGCAATAATGATATATAAAAACACATATGCAATAAACTGCCATATGTGGTGGCCGTAAAAACAACATTACAGTTTTCAACTAAAAGTTGGTTGGGCGAAAGGAGAAGCTTCGAGAAAAGATGTCAACAACAATAACAAAAATGTCTTTCCAGAATAGCCTGTAACGATCGTTTCTTTCATTTAGGGGAAGTGCTAAAGTCCGGTTTACAGCTTGGATCCTAATCCAGCAATAACATTTTTTTTCTTCTTTGCGATCATAAAAAGTTGGAAAATTGTTAAAATGCTCCTACATAGCTGGGCTACACTTTCACAGCAGAAATTTGAGTGTAACCAGAGAGTGAAAATTTGTTTTCCTACGTCATGTATGTAATCCTTCAATAGTAAACTGGCTGCCCAGCATTGTATATGCATTTTCAGTCATTTGTTTGATAAATTCAAAACTCAAGTTATTAATTCATTTACCTTCTCGGGGAACCAAGGAGTGATGAAGGGCATTTGAAATGTGTTAGAGTATGAGTGAAAAGTATCGAATGACTCTGGACTCACTGCTCCGACCATTGTGAAGACTCCACGCGCAAAGTGGTTGCAAACTGAAACATAAATAGATTACACAGATTATTACATAAACTTACATACTATGCAGGCAATTCCCATTAATTTTCACTGTTTTGTTCACATATTAACTAATAAGTTAAGATTCATATGATGCTGACTTGAAATATGGTAAAACGAGCGCACATCAGGATGGGATTACTATAACTACTCATATTTCCGGTGTCCGCTAATTCGCTGTCTGCTATAGCTTTCTCATATTCACGGACTGTATTATATTGTAGTTTGTCTGTGTGTAACATGATTAGGTATATTTTTATTCCATTCTAGGAATTTTCAATTTCTCCGTTGCATTTGTAAGCATTCACGTTACAATGATGCGAAGAGATATACACACGCAAAACCTTGTCTTTGATATTTATTGTTCCGCACAAGAAAATTGTTGTGCAAGTCTATCTTTGAACTGAACTTAACCTGTCGAGAGTCATCTTCAGACCAACTAAATGATAAAAGAAGTGAAGCCGTAAAGATCAGACGCATTTGCGTCTTTGCAGATAACTTTCAATTTGGATCTTCCAATATTCATGCTATCGTAGTCTCACAAAGTGCGTGTTGAGGCATGATGGTAAAATGGAGCTAGAGAGATGCTGAAATGTACTTCAAAAGAAACTATAAAATGAATTAATACTGTAGATTTTGAAACCATTAAATAAATTTCACTATGTTCCGACTCTCATAAAAGGGCTACCTTTCATTCCCTTTCCTCAACATTTCCTCAACATATCAAAGCTCGCTTGGCCTTGGAAGCGTGATGCTAGACAAGTGAGGCTATATTTATGCCATGCCTTGCGTGTGATCTTCTTTCCACCTGTCTTTTCTTTGAAACTAATGTTTCCAGACAGTTTTAGAAGAATTCGTCATATCAGAGAAGGAACTCAACCTCCACATCTTTAGCTATAGCATGAGATGGGATGTTCATAATATTTTAATATAACTTCAAAGTAAATGTACATGAAAGTGTACTAAAGTCATTAAAAAATTATTTCTCTCATTCCATGCTCGTGATGGGGTAGCATTCACAATGCTTCTAAATCCGCCATTAGCTTTATCCTTGTCTGACGACGGCATTAGTACGTAGCGTTTCCAAACATATTCGTATTTCATTTACATACTTTAATACAATAATATTATACCCTCGTTTTGCGCTGTATTTTAGCAGAAACGCAGAAAAGGTTAACTAAAATCGAAGAAACTGGACAGGCTGAAGGTATTTATTGTTAATAATGCTTTGATTGTCGGTAGACGTTTAACGAACACCCAGACGCCCTTCAGTTGCCAGACCACAGCTGCCGCACGAGCTGAAGAATCGACTCCAAATTTGGCATACAGACTAAAAGTTGGTTAAGGTTTCTGCCTTAACCTAAGAAAAATGCTTTTTAAAGCCCTCTCTGTACCACAGTGGCCAAAATTTACTTTTTTTCAACGAAAGACGCAGTTCAAAACCATAGTTACAGGTTAAAAGTATGAGCGTATGAAGTATGAATTTAATTTTAAGTAGTCTTCTGTTCGTATAGATAAAGGGAGTCGGTTAGGCCGGTAGATGATTACACCTTTAAGGTTGAAAAAATTAATTTAAATCTGACCAAAAGGAGCATGGACTGACGTGTTCATTTTGCGTCTTGTACATCCGCTTCCTATGAAACTTACATACGTAGTTCAAAGGAAACAAAATTTTGTAGACAGTGTATATGCGAATAATAACGTCCTTTGTGAACTTCTATTTCAGCTGTAAATTGAATTCCCATTCGACAGCAAATGCATGGTGAATACATTCTCTTTCTATGATATATTGACCGTTCTTCTAAAAATTCACAGCATAAAGCCCTGTATGAAGACGGTGGGAATATATACATGAATAATATATGTATATATATATATCTAAAGATCATATATTAAGGAAGCTGTCTTGTCCTCGGTCTTCTCTTTAAGACGCTTTTTTGAATTTTACGTTCGTAACGTTAAATATAATCGTTTACGTCTTCCTTGCCGCATACGAATTTACCTGTATTTTTATGCGAGAGACTTTGTAAAGTACATCTTCCTTGATAAGACAATAGTATGCGCCTTGACTTTGAGATTTTGTGACAAGATGAGAGAGTGACTTTAAAAAATTGATGATGAGGCGTGTCACGTCATGTATTTACGACGCGTGCTTGTCAGGCCACGGTCAATATATTCTTGTACTTAGGATGCGTGCGTGAGCATTAAGCTTTTCCATGTAAGTTTCGTTCAACAGCACATAAAAGTATGGTAACTAGAAACGAAAGTAACAGACCATGAACACGTCGTTTGTATAGTGTCCGTCTTGCGAGAGCGAAACAGACGACAGAGGGAGAAAAGTTACTTAAACAGCTTTCATTCAGCTCAGCTTTTACTTTGACTGTAGCTGAACTGAAACACTTCATCTAATTTTCTCAACTTGTTTCCCTGGCAACTTTGTCAATCCGAAACCCAATTTTGTCTTGCCGTCTTTGTCGTTTATTTCATGTCACTTTTGCAAAAATGTATTTACGTGTCTACTGGTGGAGGTGACGAGTAAGAGTACGTGCCGCATAAATTGCGTGTTGACGAAGGACGCGTGAAGAAACGAAATTGAAGTGAAAGGACTGATATGAAAGCAAATGAAGGTGGTTATACAAACAGAAAGGTATGGAAAACATAGAGTATAAATTTCATGTAGAAAACTATAAACTAGTATCAAAAATTCGTTTTTAATTTAAAGACGTAACACTCTTCTACCAATTTTGTCGCATTTACTGCTTTCAGGCAGCTCTTACTTACCTACGTAGGTATAGGTATATTTATGACTACTCATAAACATGTTTCTTCGCTAGTATATGCATGGTAGTCAAAAGTTCAGCTACTCCTGTGTGTGTGATATAAAATGTTAGTTGCATTGCATATTTTAGCGGTCACACAATTGGTCGTTTCATTCCTTAAAATTTATTCTTTTCGTATGAGAAACGTATGGTACATACTTTATTATAGAGCATAATTTAGAATAAGGAGTAGTATTTTTTAAGCGTAAGGAAAATTGAACCTTGTAGCGAAAACTTTGAAGAGCATGGTCATAAAGATAAGCAACTTGAGTTGATGTACTGCCAAAAGACGTAAACTTCGCAAATAATGTTACGTATGTATTTCAAAACATAATTTTGGTTTGCAGATATCATTTTTCTTCTCTCTCGAGTTTCTCAACCCTCCCACTGTCCGTTCCAGGGAAGACTGTGGCAAGACTCTTTTTAGTTCCTAAACTCTTGTGGAAGATCATTCCAGGAAATTTGTCGAAAATCCCATAAAATCCAACTAATGCTAAACAGCTTCTGGCAAGATAAGTTGTTGCCAGTGTAGTTGTTCAAGTCGTTGGACAGTTCATCTGATTGTACGAGAAAGAAAGAGATTGGTCCAACCAAAATTTTATGTGCAGTTGAAACAATATAAATTATAGCCTCTTTCAACTTCATGCGTATCGTATTGCCGCAAGTAGTTTCTTATTATGCATGCCTGCAAAAATATTGAAACCACTTTCCCCAATAAATATATTTTACTTGTTCCGACATGTGCCCAGACATGGTTCCGAAACGGGAAAGTGATGGCGAGTTCATTCTGAGGTTGCATTTATATCTTCAGTATTTTTTGGCACACGAACGTACAATTATGTCTTGAGTGCATGCATACGGAGTTCTTGATGACACATAAAAAGGATTTGGAATTGCCGTATCATATCTTTAGAAAGTTTCTTGCTCAGAAACCACCGTAAAGAAAATGTTCTGATCTGCCAAAATATGTTGTACATGAATGGACTGCTATCGAATGCGTACAAATACAGTGTGCAAACGCTTAATGAAGATATCATACAGCAGACCGGTTTAAATTGAGCTTGTTTCATCGACTAAATATTGCATAAACTGTTTTCACAAATATTATAGTTTTGGTAAAGTGATAATTATAAACATTGTTCAATGTATCTATACCATAGAAACTTTCTCTTTCGTTAAAACACACTGGCATATGGCATGTTACCCAAGTGCTTTCTCTAAACAGTACACGAGAAAATGCGAGTATATTATTTAGAGTTGTATGAACTATGGATGAAGAATCACAGTTTTCACAGAATCACATTTCACACCACAGTTCGTAGTTAATTGATCGTGCTCCACTATTTTTGTACTTTTAATGGTTTCATGATAACAAGGTAAGAACTTTTCCCCACCGAAAAGTTGAAACTTTTCCCATCTATTCAAATATGCCTATGTTCGCCTATCAGCACTACTCACGCAGAAACGCAATCCAACAACTTTCCCGTAAACTTTTCCCCGAGTCCATGACATCAAGGAAAAAATGGGAAACTGTGCATGTATTTCTGGAAGCGAAAATCTGCGTAACAGTAAATTATGGCTACATCGTTCTGAGCATTTTTTTTGGTTCTGCGTTAAGTTGCCATTTTACTCACACAATTCATTTATGCCTTTTTATTTTTAGGTTTTCACCAAAGTTGTTTCTACAACTCTGGATTTACTCCAGCTACTGGTTTCTGAGCTCGTACACGTATGTTACCATTATTCATTTCTTTAGAGAGTGATATAAGAAATTGCAGTTAGGAGTAGCAATGAATATCAATCCTGATTTTAAAATTCCCGTTCATCGGAAGTTCTTAGAATTTTTAATACAAAGCGTTTAGTTGCAAATTCGTTGCCCCGTATACATATTTACTTCTTATTACGCGAATCCAACAGCGTTTATACATAAATTTATAGTATTTTTTCAGGTAAAAACTCACAGACGGTAGTTTACGTAGCTTAGATATGGGAACGGTTGCTTAAGATTTGTCATATCTGAGGATACAATGCATTTTACGGACTGAGTTGGGCATGGGTGGAATCCTTTTCAACTCTCAACCATATGCTTAATGGCTATATGATCTGTGAAGAAGTCATGTCATACAAATTTAAGACTCATTGTCATGCGAATCTCGGGGTGACGAATTGTTGGTTTAAGTACAAAATTGTACACAAAACTATATATGCATCTTACGGGCATACACTTGAAAGGAAAGGCAAAGACAACTGCACAGGATGGCCTTGGATTGTACGATGCAGAGACTGTAAATGCTCTAATTAACACCTCCGGACAATTCCTAAATGAGGCAGTCCGACCCCGGGTACGGCCATAGTAAAATATTATGTTATTTTTGACAACTAAAGACTCGGCCCAAATTTTCATTTTAGGAACTTTTCTCCCGGTCACGATTGAAGCTAGGTAAAGGTTTATTGGATGACGATGAATAGCACTGGAATTCTAGTTTTTTAATATTTAAACTGTTATATTGAGATAGTTTCGTGTAATGTTTGATTAGTACTTCTAACAGAAAAAATAACCCAAAAAGCAAAATGCTGATTAACAAAGTGATTAAGAATCGATTTCGCAACTCTCTTGGTTACTGTTCCTACAGCCGTTGTTTGTAATGAATGAGGTATGAAGACATATTCAGCCATCATACATAATGCAATAATGCATTGCACATAGTTGCAACTATTAGTTTAGAGTTGTTGACAGCATTTGAAAAGTAGATTGCAGATTTAGAAAATGTACAATTTGACTCCGAAAGTATCGTATACAATTGTTTCATGTGTATGAATGCTAGAAAAATCCAATTGTAATTTATCTTGATTTTGAAGAAAATGAAGTTAAAAACTAGTTAAAAAACGGCATGGATACACCGGTCAGGTCAAGCAGTAACCTTTTAGTTTCCGTCATTTTATTTGATGTCCGTGATCTGCCAGGCCCGCTATAACAACAAACTTTTAATCTTCTTCAACTTAACAAATCTGACTTCCATTGTGCCAGTGCACATTATTGCACCTGATTGATAGATTTTTAGCTAAAAACTCTTATACTTTGTTGTACTTTCCGATATGTACTTATACTTTCTTGTACTTTGTCATTTGTTGTCGTTGTATAACTAAAAGTTTACTTGTTTGAAAAAGGAAATGATTGCTTTTTACTGTCTACGTAGCTTGCAAACCGTTCTACCAATTTAATTTAGCATCTCAGTTTCTATTGTGTGTCATAACTTTGTGAAGAAACAGTTAGATAGAATTTTCCTACTTGCTGGGAGGTTTTGTCAAAGACGAACTAACCCACCATTTGAACACAAGTTTATAGATATGCAGCCTAATAATACATAAATATTAGATTGCATTTTATGGCCACTTACATTACATAAGAGCGAGAGAACCAAACGCGAATGAAATTCTTATAAAATTTCGTTATTTGCAGTAAACCCCAATATGTCATGCTTACCTCAAAAACGTGCAAATGCTTTCCTCGTCTAGAGAGAGCTACGTACGTGCCCTAATTCGAAACGAAGTTAATACTTTAGAGAGTAGATAGAAAATGTGAAATTCATGTAAGAGCCCTAGAGAACGTTTCGCAATTTTCCCTCCAACCTGCACCCAGTTTTGATCAACGCACATTATCATCACCATAATCGGACGTGACACAATAAGAGCATTATTAGTTGAGGTAGTAAAGCATGAAGAATGATGACTTGCTGAGTGGGCGAACAATACAGACGGGAAGAAAATAAGTGTATCAAATGTCGATTCTCATCAGCTTCCAACAAAAGGTATCACTCCCTGCGTCCCTTTTCCAGTACTTCTGATAAGCTCTAAGCACGGAAGATGAGTCCTGTATTATGTATCGAGGGTACTCAGATGCACAACCTTTCACATGAATGAAAGGTCTATTTTTCAAACTAATGAAAACGTAAAAGTAGGTCTACAATACATTGGACCGGCCCCTGATGAGATTATACAATAATAAGTACATCGCTACAATAATGGCATAATGCAGAGTATCATCCTAATTCCACATACTTTATCATTTTCATCATAACTATAGGGAAAACTCGATGGTTCACTACAAGATGCATATAAAACACCATTGTCAAAACAAGACGGTCTATAATGTTTTGGAAAATAAAGTACATACAAGCCCAAGGGAAAGGCATTATAATACAAATCCATTATTTTTTTCTCGGGATATCTGCGAAAATTCCATGAATACGAGACTCCGTAAGATAACTTCGTCTGTGCACACTTTAATAGAAAAGGTGGTAAGTATTAGAGTGAATCGCACAAAAGTTCACTTTTCAATCATATCTACAAAGCTCATAGAAAACTACATTGACGAAGAAAGAAATTTGATCGAACAGCAGCATCGAAATATGTATGTATAGTCTAGAAATGCGCCAAATCATTTTGCAATTTTGTGGATGCATCTTCTCGTCATTGAGATGGTATCTCTGGAATCTGGATGTTTGAGAACTTGGAATTTTCTAACAATAAATTCCTTACAAAACTAACATAATCAGAATCAGTCTACCAGTACAACTAGTATTCTGTCACAGCTCGCTTGGAATCACTAATTACCTTCAATGCTCATAATTGATCGAAATTTTTCATAATGCTCGACGATGTAGGTGTTCGAACAGTATATTTCGCTGCGGATAGCAGGATGAAGTTGACTCAGGAGAGGATTAATTCTAATGTATAGTCGTTTCAATAACTAGTCGATATCGTTATTGTATCTGTGTGAGTAGGATTAAGTTCAATCAGTTGAGTATATGTGTTTATTTCAGATGTTCATCACAACAATAGCATTTGCTCTCGTCTGCATTCCTTAAAATGTAAACGAATATTAATGAAGCGATGATTATTAGTCTACTTGAGTGGTCAGCAATTCTCGATCGATGACAACGAAGTCTGAAAAAGAACGAATGAGCTAAGAACGTGGGAAATGTTGCACCGCAGCTCAAGTATTTTATGCTTGCATGAGTGAATGGTTTTTATGAATAGGATCTAACCGAATTCTTTTCAACGTTTGAGTTTCAATCGAAGGAGTAGGCTCCTGAACAGATGAAATCTGAGCTACGCAGGAAAGAAATTATCTGTCTTCGTGTTGTATTCCATCAGTGAAGGAAATCTATTAATCCATCCGAGTTTCCCCTGAACTTCCACATGGGTAAATCATTCAGCTCAGTACTCCCAGTTCTGTGGCATTTAAAACCGGGTAGGAGAGGATAAACCTATACCTAAGGATATATTTAAGTAATACACACGACCATGATCATTGTGGTTGCATTCTAATAATATGGCTGAATATGATCAGTCGCTTGTAAACATACTTTTTTCTCATTTCAGGACTGGTGCACAGTACGCCGGAACCCTCAATAAAAACCACGTCATTCGTATACTTATTCAAAATGACAAAGTGGCACATCAACATCAGCTCATACAATCGTCTTTTCAAATTCTCAGCATATCGCTGCTAGTTTACTCTTTTCCTACAAACCCTCATGTAATTTTACAAGCTTAAAACATGCTAAAAGATAAAACTTGAAGAATCAAACAAACTACATGTTTATGACTTGGGTGCCTTATCAGGATGAATTACCAACGGTTCTTTATGCATTCAGCTTTCTAAAGGATCTAACAAAAAAAAAGTAATCTATTTTTTCTTGTCGTTCCCACAGTAACTCTAAGTCGGATGCTCGCTATCAATTTTCCATGAGAAAAGTGAAAGATAAACACATTTTTATACGTTTTCGTATCCCGTCTTTCCCCCACTTTTCCTTCCCTTCTTTTCAGCACGCTGCTGTATAAAATTACGTACAGACATCATCATCGGTTTGTAACGCTGAGCCACCAATTCCATCCGCTCTACCCACATAATATGTTCGGATACACGATGAACATCAGTGTCAAAAAGCTACATTTCTATTGAGTAACCTGACACTCAAGTGTACACATGCACGCAACCACATCATGAAAAAGGGCAGACGAGGGAGAAAGTTCAAACTCGACCAACGAATAATCAACCTCGAACGAAGGGGAAAGCTCAGCGCAAAAAAGCAAACGTACATAATATGATGTGTAAACTTACAAATGCAGACAATAATGTTGAGAAAATCTTTCAAAGAAGGATTCCAAAAGACTTGAGATTGGTTCAAAGTAGGAGTCTGTATCAGATGAAAGAAATTAAAATGTATGTAAATGTCCTCCATGTACAAGAAACGACGAATCCGTGGTCATATGAGTTTATTTTAAACGGCTATACTTTAATAGATTCTTATGGAATTGAAGATTAGTTTTACAAGCCACAGTTATACTGAATAGCAAATGCAGTGGGATAGTGCAACTTTCTACAAGTAATTTACAAAAGCATACTTTAACCTTGTTCTGATTCAGATAATACGGAGGGCTCTGAAAAGTTTCTTTCCCTGAACCTGAGCCGATTTTTGGGAAGTCAGGTTAACTGTCGATACTTTGTTGTACCTTTCCCACACTGTCTTATTCTTACCATAACATAACAGAAGTTCATATCTTACCGAATTTTTGTACCTTCAGGAATGTCACGACTTTCTGTTTTTCGTACTTGTTCTTTGAGCTATTCCCAAGCAATACTATATATTTGACAAGATGAAAAACGGAAAAATAAAAACGCGTGTACCGACTACGTGACTATTGTTATTGTCACAAATAGCAATGGTTTTTTTCCTGTGCAAAACGCTTTGGGAAAGGTCTTTTCATTTTCGGTCTTTTTCCAAGGAGACTTTTGTCATGACGAAACAGAAGGTAGATGTATCAGCTAGGAAAAACTATTGTAAAATACAGAGAACCAGACTCATTCTTGAACAGAAAGCTATTCAGCCCTACTCTCGTGTTCATTCTTCATTTCTGGCAATGCGAAACATGCCATACATATCAAGGAACCTACTACCACACGCGTGGGAACAGATGAAAAGAATGTGAGTTACACACATAAAAACTACACAAAAAAATCTTCGCACAGGCACTACTGCATTCCCTGTCAGAAACACCAGCAGCAGTTTGCCCTCGTAGGTAACATTCGTCAGTGAAAACTATTGAAATTCAAAGTTGCCTATTGGTTTTCGTTCGGGAAATGTCTACGAACGGAGCCAAGTAACGGCCCTCAGAAAAGTTGCAGTGCCTCAAACTCAATTGTTATGACTTTCAAGTGATGTTTGAAAATACACTTAAACTTCCTTTGTTTTTTTTTTCCTTCAACTTCTTCAAAGTTTGTTTTGTGGACTCAAGGTACATACGAAGCAAGTAAGGAAGAATGTCTACCAGCAGGAATAATATTTCTAGATTTTTTTTTTTCAATTTCCCAAATACAAACTTATCCACATCCAATTTGTTTCCATTCCCTCCTGCAAACATGTTGAAATATATTTTTATCGTTTGTTGCGAAAGAATTTTTATTATTCAGAACGCTTAATAAAAGTTGTTTCGCATCAATTCTCGTTTTCCTGCACTGTACTAATATAATACACCAGCTGGATATTCTGGATTCTTGGATTGTTTGCTACTCCGAGAAGCTCACTGTTTCTTCGACTCCGCATATTTATTGACTTGTTATAGTTGCTTGATGTAATGTTTGTTTCAGTTTTCAGTCAAAGCTTTACTGTAGTAGACTTTCCTGCAAAACATATATAGAATTTCTGCGACTTTCTCCGTCCCGGGGAAGGTCGCATTTCAAAAGGAAAAAGTAATTGCCATCATTTAGATCTAAATCAATTGTTATACGCTTTCGCTAAAAGTAATTTCAAACGAAAAAAAGCATTTGCCCCGACTGTGAGATTGTATCACAATTAAAGTCATTTATTCGTCGTTTGTATGCAGTCCGTTTAGAATTTTTGAATGAAATCCATGAAAGAAAGGAGATTTTAGGGAAACTTGTTTAGCAACTGAAATTTTGTTG
>VICI01002374.1:0-16932 GCA_019593645.1 Akabosia matsudoensis
AGCTTTTTAGCTAAGCTTTTTTAACTAAGCTTGTTAGCTATGCTTTTTTAACTAAGCTTTTTAGCTAAGCCTTTTCTTTTGCTTTCAGCTTCGTCTTTATAAGCTTTAAAGCTTTTATTAGTCTTGATTAGGCATTGTGTAGAAAATAAAGAACATGCAATTGAACTTTTTCCAACCGACATGAAAAGAGGCTCAAACCCTGTCTCGATTTTCGCCACTATCTATCCATTAAAAGCTCAAATCTGAGTAGAATTCAAGAATATTAAAACGAGATTTCTAGAACTTAGCAGCATGCAAACCAATTAATCGACCTGTCGAGAGTAACCTTCACGTTCAGAAAAACCCCGACAGAAAAGGTTTTCATCGTCACTTTTAATGCAAAGTCATAATTATGAGATGCTTTGCAACCTCAAGACCAAAATCATGCAAATGTTTTTCTGCAAAATAGCGCATTCGAATTGAGCAAACAGGGACATTTTGATTCAAGCGGAAAGGTTGATATCAATTACCTACAAATCTTTTATGTCAGATGAAGTCCTTTAAAATATGTTGAAATGGAAACAAATGTTAATTACAAATATAATCATTTTTAGCATACACTCTTGACTCTTGGTGAGTGGTTGATGGTAAATGCTTTTCACTGTCGTTGATAAGATGCATTTCAAGTTGGTAAAATCATACATGCTTTTCGAATTCGGACCAGGTGTTGTCAAAAAATGACTAGATTTGTAGGTCTCACGTTTGTGACGAAGTTTAGCCTAGTGCAGAAAAATATAAGGTCGGATGATTTCATGAAAAGTCTCAAATGGAAAGTCGTCACCAAAGGGTTTATCAGATACCATGAGTCTTGCTTATGTGCAACGAGTGCAGCATCATCAAGCGGATTTTCTACAAACCCCACGAGTGTAGTTCAACATGAACTTATAGTTTTGTTGTTACATGATAGGTGAAAGAAGAAGCGTCTCTAAAATCGGTTCAGTCAAAGAAGGTGAAAATCTAGAATATTTTGTGTAGGATACAGTAAAGTAAAAGCATGCGATACTGGTTTCGGGTAGAAATATCCGGATATTTCATTAAGCCGATAATGCTGAATGTACTTGGTTTGAAAATTATTATTTGATAATAATGTGTCCAGAAAATGAACAAAAACACTATTTTTAATTGATGGTACAAAAATCGTTTAAGTGTACTGATTTGAACTATGAGTATTTAAAGGCATGTATCTAACACGTGTTTAGCAAGAAACAGGCTTGAGTATTCAGTTAAAAACATTTGTAGTCATTATTTCATTTGAATAATTTTTTACTGTAGCACACTGAACGGACAGAAGAACTCACAAGAGTAAAAGTTTGCTAATTATCTTGAACTTAACAATCTAATCGTACAAGATGAGATTTCTTCACCAAAAATCAAGTATACTAAAATACTATGGCCCCAAAGTCAAGGGTATATTCTAGAATTCAAGCACTCAACTTACTTGCACACCTTTCACTACTAAACATGGGAAAATGATACTTCAAACACTTCCACTTCCAAGATAATAACCTTGAATTCTATAGAAAATAAGCGGTCTAGAAGTGTTCCTCTACATGGAAGCTTGTCTCAAGTTTTCTTCCTTTGATGAAAAATTCAGATAAAAATATAATGAATTAATTTGAAGGTCGTTAGGAAACTGCACACCTACCAGCGATCATTCTTTCATCAACATAGTGGTTTAAAATGCAGGTGCTTGTAACTGTCCAGATTCTAGAGAATCGTGAACATCTATCCTATGCGGATGCGTTAGCACAGGTATCTCATGAAAGTAACTCAACAGATTCTTCATCAATCGGTCGAAATGTGGAACTAATCAGACTCATAAGACCCGAAACGAGAATATAAGTAACGAAAACATTGCGGTTAGGAATCTAAATGGTAGCCGGAAATGCGATGATGAAGAAAATATTACTACCTTTGCATTTATTAAGAAATAGGGAGTCTTCGAGTACTTCACTAGGTTAAGATAAGAGTATTTATAAGTTTACACCAAAATGGTAATCTAGCTTAAAAAATATCCAACCACAGGATGATTGCGGACATTCACTTGCAGTGATCATATACGCACTTTGTCATTCTGGCGTCAGCACTACCATAACAGCTGCAACAGTTATAAAACATGTAAGATTACGCAGCTATATCAAAAATCCAACGATGATACTCATGACGATAATGGTGCAGGAAAATGGTGTTCTACCGCTAAAAGAAAAAAGAACTTATTTTTCGTGAAAGATACCCTGGTGCATGCAGCATTGGCTACAACTCTGTTTCACTCGCGTCTTTGTCATCCGCATCGGAGTCGTTTTTTCTTATCGCAAGAAATGGTCGTTTTAAGGGACATAAAGTAAGTTTTGTGTGTGTGGAAGCTGGAGCTCGTTTTCCTCCAGCTCATTCGTGATTCTTTGTTAGTTTTCTTTCGTTTATAGCCTTTTTAGATTATGCTACACCTGGTGGAGCAGTTTGCTATCAGTTTTCGATGCATAATACATACTTACATAGATACCCAGAGACATTACCCGTCTGCTAATGTAAGTAGTAACAAAGGAAAAATAATAACATAACTAAAGAGAATGTGTGCTCCTTTCTGTAACTCAAACTAGTTTCTCCTCCGCCAAAAACTGAGACTTTTCATACGACAGTTGGAAGAGTTGGCCAGATAAAAACATAAAATTACATATGAAAGAAAAAAGGTACTCAGCGTCGTTGAAGAATACTACTGGTGAGTGAAAAAAGGAACGCGGTGGTGTAAGATGATTGCCTCTCATAATAAACTAAGCTTCTCGTCTTTATTTCCCCGCAAAAATGGAAAAGCTTAGCCTAGGTAACTTCTAACTCCTTTTCTTCCAAGTGTAGCTCCTACCTAATGTAATCTAATGTAAAGTAATGAGATAAAATAGCTTTTCCTCTTGAAAAGTTATCTCTTCGTGGGGAAAAGAGAAAAAAACGCGCATAGTTTGTAATATACATAGCATACCTTACTCTATTATACTAATATATATTATGGGTTTGCACATCACACGGAGAAGAGAACAGGCATACGCAGATCAGTGTCTAAATATGATACTTCCTACTTAGAAGACAAAATGCCTAAGGAGGGAATTTACGAGGATGCCGAGGATAAACCAATGATACCAGGAAGTGACGCATTAAAGTAGCGGTATATTATCGACTCAATGTCTCTGTCCCTGATGCGCTTCTACAAGTTGCTATAAACTACAGACACTCAAGCCTAATGCCCCATCAACATCATCTTTCCCTCTAAAGTTGATAATCTTCTACAACACATTTACTATAGACATTTCCAAGCTCAGTGAGGCACGAAACTTTCTCCTGCCATTCACTTTTCTCTTTTCCCAATCAAAATTTAATTTTCAGATCAACCCTAAAGAAAAGACAACCACAAGGAAAAGCCACATCATTTTCATTTTTTAAATCATGGAACGAATATTAATTGGACACAAATGAGGATACAAAAAAATTGTCCTCCAACCCTGTTCAAAATTTACTGATTCGTATAGTCACTAAGTTGATATGTCACGGATGACATCCCTTTTCCACGCTCATGCACGACAAAAAAAAAACAGTTTAAATGCCTCTGAAAAGCAGACGAAAGCTTTTAGAGGAAGCATTCGAAAGTTTTCTAAATGTTGAATCAAACCATTAAAAAACCAGAGACGCATAAGAGTTGTGAGGTTTACTATTTTGAAGAAGATAAAAGCCGTGTCTATCTGTGGAATTAAACACTTCAGGAGTACGAAGCGTAACGAAGACTACGAGAAATCTCTACGGGAGAAGAAAGAAGGATGCATTTCAGCCTTTGTAAAAGTGCACATTTATCGTTGTTTCAGAAACGATTCCAGTGCCCTGAGGAATCGTATGGAGAGATGATTTTTAGGCAACACCATAAAAGGAAAAGTATCTTGACGATTATGATTGTATGTTTAAAAAAATAAAGTGCACACAGGTATGAACTTCAGTTCGAGGAAGCTCTATTTTCATATGCTATACAGCAACTACTCTCACATGGCGCGGATATTTATTCGAGAGCACATCTATGGAATTTCATGCATTATCCGACGCTGCCATGAGAACCGTTACCATTGGTGGTATAGTTCTGAAAGCGCGAAGTAGCTAAAAAATAGATAGTAAAAAGGGAACAAGACGAGGCTTTTCAAGAATCCTAGGCACATGAGTTTTTTAGTGATTTATAGAGACTCGGGGAGTAAGTCAACCTTCGTGGAGAGTAAGTTGTCTTTCCGTGAATCTGATAAAGTTACGCGTTTTTAGCGCTATAATCGATTCAAACGAGTTGGCGTTTAGTCTATATTCAATAAAAAAGAAGTTTTTATATGTATAAGCGAAACGGCTGTACTACATTTTATGTACTTTGGAATATATACCTTAAAGTGACAAATATATAAAAATAGCAGCTCTCAGAAGTACGAAAGAATTTCTCAGGTAGTTTCGTCTCATTTCACCTTTTCTTCTCGAAGAATTTTTTGGCACATGATACCCCGCGCTGTGAGACACATTTATTCGATCACGTCAGTTAGAGGTGAATTGGACTCAGATGAAAACGTATGTGGAGATAGAGATACCCTGCATTAAGCTATTACACGAGACGGAAGCTCCTGGAGAAATCTTTGGCAAATAGAGCTCAATTTACAATCAAATCTGGCTAAAAGTTACATCTGAGTCAAGCATACTCAACCAAAGCGAAACGGGGAAAAACTCAGCTTAACTAAAGTCACCAGTGTGCATAGAGGAAACGAAACCGTCCTAATATATTATTGAATTGAATGCAGACGGAATTTCAATATTTTTTTCTACTGATCCCAGAACGCGAGTCAAAAGTTTCTCACAACGAAGGACACAAGGATCTGTGCGCAATAAACGCAATATAGCGTCCTTAATAAAATCTCAAGGACGTGCTTGACAGGCGAAACTGTGCACATGTTTTTTACGAAATTATATCATTTTAGCATCAATGAGTTGAATAATTGTCATTTTTTAGGAAATTGAATTCAAACATGATTAGCATTGAGGTAGAATTAATGAATAACATAAAATTGGCAAAAGAGTAAACTAAAAAAGAGCAATGATGGTGAGTGAAAATATTCGGAGAGCAGTATGTACATTTGGTATATACAAAAGTATTGAAATACTTGAACTTTACTGCGTTTAGGGAAATTTAGGGCACAAACAGAGATGCTCTGGGACTGATGACTGACTTAAGAACAAATGTAAAACGAAAATTGGCACTTACCCCCCTCATCTGTAATCACGACTATAGTTGTGGCTGGACCAAGCCCTTCAGGATTAAACACTTGTAAGGAGACCGAGTACTGGGTGTATGTTTGCAGCTTCTGGATTGTGTAACTCTACCGAATTTCACAAAATAGTAAAAATGTAAATCTTGGAAATGCTCGTAGCATTCTTCGGCACAAAGAAACTATTTCGAAAAAGCTTAGCAGCGAAATATCTTACCTCAATGTTTGGATCCCTGATGTATATCTCCTGAATTGAGTCTGCTCCCTCTACACGAGGTTTAAATGCCAACCTGTATCCCAAGAACTCCCCATGAAGGGAGTGTCTCGGCGGAGGTCTCCATGCCAATCGAATTGACGTTGAGCTCGCATTTTGGGCTGCTGTTATTGTCGGCTTCCCGTCAGGAACTGTCAATTTCAAACCATTTGCACTTCTTGTTATTATCAGAAAACCAATTCAATCTCCTATTTTACACCCGTTCAATCCTCTCCCTTCGGTGGAGAGCTACGTGATACCCGAATGTCCCCTACTTAAAGCCTATTTTCTTTTGGACATGAAACATTTACAAACTCATGCGTCAACAGCATCTTTATTTTTGGCTGCAAAACGGTTTATATTGTATTGGCTTATCAAAATACATCTACTTTACTTTACAGGCTCACGAAAAAGAAAGAAAAACTGGCATGTTTTTATAATCATATACAGATAAACAACTTTCTTTCTGGGAACTATGAGACTCCAAACAGACAAGAAGACAGTTACATGTGACATTTTCTATTTTCCCCTCTTCAACTTGTCTTTAAAGTTGGACATACAGAACCGTCTTAATTCAAAAAACCAAAGCTGCGTTTTTGCAAAAAGACGAGTGAGCTTTAGAATAGCTTAACCTTTGATTCCATTCTCAGTTCCATTACCTTGATACTTGGCCAGTAAGTGTCAATGAGAGCCATATTTCGTACGGCTTTTACGTATTACCAATGGTTCATACAAGAAACAAATCATAGTTCATTCATATTATGAGAAGTGTTTACAGAAATATGCTCTACTAAACAGATCCCTAAAAAGTTTAAGAACTCCAACTGTTATTGGCTTCCGTAACTTGACATAAGGTAAACGGTAGAAATATTTTCCGCTAATGTGCGGTTGGTATCCAATCTAAGTATTTATACATTTCCAACTTAAGCTCTAGTTTAAATATCACTTTTAAATACTGTAAATATTTAGTGGTATAGTTTTTGGTATTTGTTAAGGATTGCGATTTATCGTATGCAAATCTGCTTTAAATTATGATATAATTGTGTGTCTGCATTTCCTGTTCCATCGCAATCAAAACCCTTTTTAAATGAATGTCCACATTAAAATAGAGAAAGGATATAACAAAGGATTCCGTTGAAAAGAAGGAAACTTTATGTTATCAACTTTAATGACACTTTTTTGAATGCAGTAACTACTTCTACTCCTACTGCCTTATGTCTTTTTCTCTTTTCAGTACACAAATACATGAATAGACGTTAACAAAATGATCCAAAAACTTTGTCACGGATAAATCGTTATGCTACAAACGAACAATCTGTGAAACCAAATCTTAAATTTTTTGAAGCCAAGCAAAAAAAAAAACAGCGACGTCATTTTTGAGAAAGGTCAAAACACTAAAATTACAAAAGAATACAAGTTCTCTTTGAATGTACTCTCAGGCTGAAATTTTTTTTATTACATGAACATACATACATTCTTCTAGACTAAGACTAGCTATCTGCTTCAAGTCTTTATAACTAAGACTCAAAAGTAACCGACACAGAAACTTTTTCCAACACTCGCCCTTTATTTTGCAAATTCAATTTCATGGAGCCTTATATAGTACCTCAACTACAGATAAAACCTGTTTTGATTCTATTCTTACTGAGTAGTGAAAAAATTTATATGATCCTTTATGTATATCATATTCTTCTCACACTCAACGTCTTTTTTGAATTTCCGGTTTTGTAAAAAAACATTTTGACTGCTGGTGCTTTTGTGCCTATGTGTAATAATTTTTTTTATCAAGAGAATCTTGCGAAACGTCGCGCATAAGCCAAATTGGTTTTTTCTGAGTATTATTCTGATACAAATTGCCGATTGAAGTGTCCATGAAATTGGTTACAGCTTACCAAACCGGTAATAGATCAGTATATTGTCAGAACAAAGAGAAACGGCGTTTGCATAACTTTAGTGCATCTTTTGTTTAAATTAAACTCATACAAATGTATTCATTCATAACGTCCTCTCATCCATACCCGGTGTTTAAATAACTAGGGACACTAGTATGATTAATTGTGTTTCTAACTACTGCAGGTATGAAATCAAGACGCCCTGAATCCTGACGGTGAAGTCAGTGTAGAGTAGAAGTATGAATACATCATGGTATCTGTACGTTATATACAAACAACCCCAGCTTCGGTGTTTTGTGATAGTTTCTTACCAATTTTCACACGGTCGCATGTTTTTTAGATTTGTTCTACATGATTCATAGGTTCTTTGCCTTTATGATTTAACCAAGTTTTGAAATGCGATAAATTTGGTCGGAACCATGTGAAGTTGAAATGTTTCGAGAAATTAACAAGCATGTACTGTACATTAACAAACCCGGTAGGTAACCCATTTATAATAGTGACTTTTAGATACTGTTGCCTCTGATGATAGCATATTAGATCCGTCCGTACGCCCAAAAACAGCGAACTTTCACTAGAGAATACCAAACAACCATAAACTTCGAGGCAAAATTTCCCTCCCACAATCATTTCTTCTTTCGTGGCCTCCGGTTCTCCCAAAGCTAACTGAAAAAAATAAAGCCTTCTTATTTAATACATTGACGACAGTGAAAGTATTAAAGAAGAAAGTTTTTGTTGTAACACTAACTAGCTCTTATGATATAGCGGAATTCTTTTCATGTTGTTGATGCCACAAATCAACAATCACAACAGTAGCCAACCACCCAACCAAGGGCACGGAGAACCAAACAAAAGAATATTTTGGAAAAACAATCATAACATTTCTCTTTAGCTGTTTCCTCCCAGAAAAAGATAGTTACTTTGCGAACTTTACTGACTAAACAGGGCTTATAATTTAAATAGAAAATTTCCAGCTTTCATCACGCAGTAGTATACACCAATATGAGAATGCAAACAGAATGTTCTACTTCCAAACAAGGTTCGTATGAAATTAATAAAAGTAATTTTGAATTCTGGATATTTCATCAAAACTGGCCTTCAAACTATGCCAATCACCATCCCCAACTTTTGTAAATGAGATAATTGGTCACACATAATGAAACATATCCTTATAACATGGAGCAGCTGCTGGATCTATTTTCCTATAAAATCTTGTTTTGTAAGTCCAACGTCATCAAATATAACTGCAGTCAAACTAACAGTCATAAGCTCTGTCAACAAGAGCAATACTCATGACAAGGAAATGTATGACAAAAGAAAGATGAAAACAAAGACTTTATACAAAAAATAAAACTTAAAGAGAAAAGTGTACTTGAAGTAGAAATGAGTTCTGAAGAAATGAACTCACCAGCAAGACAATGAGATACCACCGCCAGCCGCAAAAACTCATTGTTTGTCGGTGAATGAGACTGTTCAGTCAATATATTTTTCATGCGATACAAGCCCACACGAACAGCAAACCTAGAGACACATACATTTACAATTTATGTGGTTTTCGCCACCGTGAAAGTAGTGAAAGCCTACAAGCTCAACTCCCTGCCATCACTTTGTGTAGTACTGAATCTGGGAATAGCATTGGGCAAGGTAACCTTTACCAGAGAGAAACAAGTGAGAAATTCATTTTATTAAGTAGACTGTTGTTATTTCAATAGCACCACATACCATCATGCGAGGATCGTCGATAGGAGGACTATCTCTTAAAAAACATAATCAGCGTTGCCAAACATATGTACTCGGTTTTCTACAACTTCTTTCGTATCCTTTTGTTCTCATTTCCTTTCATTTCCCAGTTTTAACATCCTTGTTCGTATTCTATATTTTTTGTCTATCAGCCACTCTGATGTTCCTTCATTCCACATGCATATTGTAAGAATTGCTAGCATCAGCAACTTATTACAATTGCCGAAAATGTATCAGCACGTCCAAATGAAAACTGCTGCTTTTTCACTCTACTGCTTTCGTGCTTGCTACCATGCAAATATATGCTTTCCCTAATTTTCTCCATACTCGTTTTGATTTTCAAGGTATCTTGGATAGTCCATAGTCCACGACTATTTTGTGTTTCCCTCCATGATTTTTTTGGCATTTTCCCATGGATTTTCGCAGGGGCTTCCCAATCATTCTAACAGGTAAAAGTCAAATTAAATATTACGGTGAAATTACACACGTTGTGAAACAATTTCTCAGACGATTTCGTGCAATTGGTATTCATTGTCAGCATCGTGTCCGGGCTAGTGGCACAATTGACAGTTGGCGCCAAAAAAAATTATTGTGGACACTTGAAACAATGACAACTGGCACATTTTTTAAAATTTTTGCTATCCCAAGCCACTTAGAGTGAGCAACAGCTCATCGGAGACTTAAAAAGAGAAGGAAACATAACTTTGCAACCCAAAAAATGTTTCTGTCAAGAATGTCTACATCTAAAATTGTGTACGCCACTCTTCACCTTTGCGGTTTTGTTAAGGCGAAAACATTTTGACTTTAGGTGTAAACAATTAGGTGTAATATTTTGGTCTAGGTGTAAACATCCGAGTTTTGGGTGTCAACTTTTTGGCTTCGGTGTAAACATTCGTGTTTTGGGTTTTACTTTTTTTGCTTCGGTGTAAACATTTCATTTTTGAGTGTTATTTTTTGGTTAAGGTGTAAACATTTTCTATTTGAGACGCTAGATTCCGTTGGTTAGGTAATTTTCTGTTAGGTTCGATTGGTTGTTTGGTTCAACGTCTGGTTGGCTTATTTAGGTTGAGTGTACTTTTTTCAATGGGTGTTAACGTTTGTTCTTAAGAATATTTAGTTGAAAATGAGGTCCTTCATACATCGCATGACTCTCTCATAATGTTTTGCCACTTGTCTTTTATGCCAAATGTCTTTGTGCCATTTGACCTAGAACCGTGAGTATAGATCAATACTGGTTTTTCATTATTACATATAACCCATAAGTTTTACTATTATTATGCAGTTTAGAATTTTAATGTTTGTGTGGTAGAGGACAACTACGCGTGTAAACATGACGAAAATATTAGGTAGTTTCAAATTTAAAACATTTAAAGAAATACTTATATGTCATTTTTTCTCAATTGAGGTAAACCCTTTTGGTGCCATTACTGTAAATCAGCTGCCATCAAAGGCAACCCGTAAAGCTGAAAACAAGATCAGGCATAAAAGACGGTGGGAAGCACATCGATATCGTCCTAAAGAATAAAAGAAAGTTTCAGTCTGGCTAATGCAAAGAACAATCCTTGTAACTGCCTATCAGATTAATAATAAGTACCAATGACCAGGTACACATTATTTTCCAAAACTTTTATCATCGCAAAACTTGGATTTGGAGACCGTATTCTAACATATTGTATTTGAATAATAAATTTGAAGGATAATCGAAATTTTCAAAAATTAACGAGTAAACTCGAAACAGAACTTTGCAATTACGTAAACCAACATTGAATTGAAATTGTTCTCGAAAGAAGCAATCAATAACAAAAGAAACTCATATGACGTATGAAAGCCGTTTAGCGACGTCTCAAGCTTTTCCATGGTTTCCAGATGCATGAGCTTACCACCTTTCAAAACATGACTAATGGAACTATCGCCTCCCTTTAATCTCCAAAAAAGGCTGTACATTTTTGTTAAAAGAAAATCTGTGAGATGACAGTCACATATCACTTCAGTTTTCACACAGGTATTCTCCTTCCGGTTTAAAAGCCCAAACTTTCACACAGTGCGAAGAGGGATCAGCTCTTATAACACTCTTCTAAATTCTGTCACTCATATTTTTGTTGTTGTTTGGGTACTATCGCTCCTTAAGACTGGTCGGATATCTCAAGCAAGATAGTAGAGGCCCGGATAAGTTTGAAAAATTGCTCCCCTTTTGGAGTATTAGTAAAGCTGAATAAGTCCAATGTCTGAACCAAAGAAGCGGTAGTGGAAAGCCGGGAATAGCTCGCTGATTTGTCCGTCTATCTCATTCTCAGTGTTTGTAGGAGTACTAAGTCTTTAAACTAGAAGCAACAACAACAGAAACAACAATGACAAATGAGAGTGTTGAAAATAGCTGTCATCTAAGCGAATAAGCCTGTGAGCTGAAGAAGATGACTAATGACGAGAGTCACTCAACACAAGAACAAGTTTTGATACGCCAGCTAGCACACATTCTTTAGCGTTCAACGGTATAGCGAGAAAAAGTGTTGGCCATGCCTTATTTCAGCTACTGAAGAAAAGGAGGACAACCTTGCTTTCTCCTCACAAGAGGTACAGACAAATAACCTCAAAAAATAGGAAAAGAAAATGTTTTCAAGTAGCATTTTAACTTTCTGGCTGTTATAGTTGTTTTCTAACAGAGGAGAAACAAGTAGCTGATGCAGTGAGAATAATGGAACCATAATGATCACTGCCATCATCATTGTCTAAAACATTACTACATGGTAAATCGTTAAACCAGTGTTGGAAAGGGTACGCAGCCTTGGAAACAAATATCATGTTCATCGGAAATGATTTAGAAAGCCAGGTTGGGTAGGAGGTCTAAATAGATGTTACAGCACTCGATGGAATGTTATTTGTTTGAGTATAAGGCATAAGTATACATAATGCCATGCAGCACAAAACCACGTGTGAAGTTGATTGTACGTAAATTCATGTATTTAGGAGTTAAATTTATACACATAAAACAAACATATACGCAAATCATTTCACAAGGGAAATAGGTACTCTCCAACAAGACGCATGTATATTATATATTCTGAAATAAAGCATGAAACTTGCATAAATTTCCACTTTCCTTCTTCAAGGTCATAGCAAAGCTGCTACCCTGCACCGTGAGGAACGTGTTTTATTACTTATTCATTTTGAATATTAAATAGTGGTACTAACGAAATCGTAACTGGTAAGTACAATTCTTGTGAGTCACCGATTTGATTTTCTACAATAGTGTTTTTTAATCGTATACATGCTTCTACGCCAGGCTGACCATAACACTACATCCTCCTGCACTAAAAACACTGTATCGCCGCATAAATCTATGTCGTAGAAACAAGGCCAGAGATGGGTAGAAGGATAGCACGGTGGAAAGAGCCCTACGTAGAAATATAAAAGGCTAGAAAAACTCCACGGTAGAAAAAATTAGAATTTTAGACACTAATCGTTAACCTTAGACGTGACAGTTCTCATTTTTGTAGCACATATCAAACTTTACTTGCATACAAGCTGCTGAAGCATAAGTCTAAGCTGATTTGTCAATAGGAAAATGTCAATGTCTCTTGTAAGTCGGTGTGTCCAGGTTTGATAAAGATTTGAAATGAACTAAGTAATATGTCCTCGGATACTTCAAACATTTTAGTATATTTCAGTGATACAATTTCAAAATCGCTTCCATTGGGTAGAAATCTACCTAGGCTTTTAGTACGGTATTATGCACCTGTTAAAGTATCATATAATCTCTCCAAATTAGTGTAGTGTGAAATAATATTAGGACGTAATTAGTTGAACCGAGGCGAGCCGAAAAAGTATGACCTATTTGGCACAATGTGTCCTTTGAAATTTTATATACTTCGACCGACTTCGAAGCTTTTATAGGTTTTATAAATAAACACTTGCACACTGTTTCCATCTATTACATTAGCTATTAGCACAGATTTTTTTACTTCTACATATAAATTTATTTACCACAGCGAAATTTGGGTTCATATACACACAAGACACAAAAGTATATCGTCGTTATGAGTTTTGTCTCACACAAATACTGGATCATGCAAATAAAACGGAAAAGTAAAATATCGACTTCGGTCATTCAATTCATTAATGCATACATGGGGCATCTAACTTGGCGGATGAATTTTTTGAAGTTTTAGCTATCTTTTGTCGCGGAATTTATAGAATCAAAACGAGTTTCCAGTATATTTTCATAAAATTTTCCCAACAGGTATTAAGCTATAAGGTAGAAAATTACCGCTCTTATATTTAGTAGTTGTTACTTCATACTATCCATTGTAATTTATTGTTTTCGAAATCCCTACCAAACCTTCACAAAATCAAGTTTTCCGTTTTTGAAAGATTAAGCAATCAAAGGCAACAACAAAAACTGCTTCCAAACTGAGAAAAATAAATTTGGTTTGAATTAAAACGACTGAAATATTGTTGGAAACAGATCTGTTTGTTGCGAAGCGGTATGATATACTTGTGGAAAGAGGGACATGAGATATGAGCATGAGACTTTGAATAGTTAACAAATTTATGTAGTCGCAAGGAGAAGAATGCCAGAATGCACGGTCAGTCCCTGTCAGTTTTTTAGTTGCGAGTGAAGTTTGACGATGAACGTTTTCCCTTTGATACGGTCGGCGCGGCTGTATTTTATATGGCTTCTAACCACAAGGCACTGTCAACCATCTGTTATTCCATGCGTTATTAGTGAGGGAATGAGCATAATATAGTCCCCTTGTGGGATGCATATTTTCCCATTCTTATGAATCTTCATGTGCAATGCGTACAAGCACGTGCATCCCGTAATGATCGTACAAAATCCGAACACTCTGAGATAGAAAGGAATGTGTTTACGCCTAGTCTGGTATGTTCCCTAGTCTTTGACATGTTTTAGCTTCAGCTGGAGTTTATAGTAGGAGTAACTGCGTCTCAAAAGAGGGACCATGCAACAAAGCTAATAGACAGGATGGAATGAATGCTGGCGGCATCAGGAGTGAGGATGAAGCAAAAGTTCGAGCTGTCGTAATATTTTCTCCAGTAATTTGCTAGCACGAGTTTGAGAAGCCTTCCTACCATTAGATTTATAGAGAAAGTCCGTAAAAAATCCTGGCCACTTTATTATTACGAGCACTTTTCCTTCTCTCTCACTTAGGTCCAAGTAGTGCAAACACATTCAATTCCAGTAAAGTCCATTCGCTGTTTTTTTTGGCTTATATGCATAATACTGCAAATTTAGCACAATTCTCGAGTATGAGCACTCTGAACTTAATAATCATAACATACACACAAAATATCGTCTTGGATACTTTCTTATACGACTGTCTCAGCGCCCATATGCGGGAAATATCAACTTGCAACATCCACGATTCAGCGTACGCACATATTCAACAGAAGGAAAAATTGTATTAGCCGAAAAGTGACAAAAAGGAGAGAGTGAGAGTGGAAGTTTGCTAAAAGTTAATAAGCTTATGCATTATGTGACTTAAGTACTCGTTCTAATACTTCCTCACAGTTTTGTTGAATAAACTTAGTCATGTGCTCTCATGCTATTACAGTATTACCATTTCACTACAAATGACACTCTCAGGGCGTAACATCGCCAACAAAAACGCATGGATATGAGGAATGCAGCAGTAAGAGTTGGGTCAAGACTCAATTCCACTTTTATTTCTCAAGTTGTAAATATAAAGTGACTCAGAAAAACGAGAGAAAATCCTGTATGATTTTTCTCTCTCTCTCTTCTGCTGTAACTATAAACATGCAGCTACTCAGTTACATTATTAGGATGTCCTGGAAACGTTAGATGGAATAAATAGTCATATGCAGAGTCAGAACATTTCTTTTGTTTTTATTACCGGGCAACTTCATGACCTGGAACACTTAATGAAATTAGCACAACACGACTGAATAATCATAAGGAATTTGTGATCGCTCAAGTACCCGAGGCAGACGGGCTGCGGTATCGTAAGATTGTTCCAGTGGCTTCTTCCAGGTTGCTCTTCAGCCAGAGGTTTATGAAACACATCCCCATTTTCATGCTAACTTGCTCAACCATTTGATACTCGGAGATGTTTCTTACCATCCGTATACACTTGAGATTATGGTAAAGATAATAATAATTATTACTATGCAGATGATCCTTCTTACGAGTTGAAAAGAAACAAATAACCAGCCACCATACTGGTTTCCAGGTTAATGTCGACTTAAAAAGTGTATAAACCGAATAATGCAAGATACTATCAAAGCCAACATGAAAAAACTCATTGGGCTATTTTCATGATGAGCACATCGTTTCGTTCAACAATTTAATAATACATTTGAAGACACTGAGCGAGCCATAAAACGAACTCTAGCACCAACCAGAGAAACACATTATTCCGAGCACCATTTTCCCTGTCTATGCAGCTCACACAACTAAGTCTCAACGAGTCTATTATTTTTTCTTCCTTAGATTTTCCAGCAGAGGACAAAAGACACTGGTGATATTACGAATGAATGACATGGAGGGCATTCACCTACGCAAAATGTCTTAGAAATGAACTTTCCAGTGTAGTTCCAAGAAAAATATAAATGTTAATGGAAAAAAGAAAGACAAGAGCAACTTCATGGACTTCACAACGTCCGATCACTTCCCGAGCGGAGCGGAGTCGAAACACAATTACTCTATAAACCAGACATCATACCTGTGCTCGCTGTATACGATATTTCGCATGGAAATAGAAGAGTGAAACGCGTCCCTTTACTCTGTCCAATTTAATATAGATTCCCGTTGAACCTCTTTACAATTTAATTAGACAGTTGAATTCTTCTAATGACGCTCTAACAAGATTTCATTTGGAAGGGGTTTCAGCGGTTACTCACTCTAAAATACTCAATGTCCCACAAGAAATCAAAAGACACTTTTGTCTATAAAAAGATTTTGTTTAAAAACCGGTATAGCTCAACATGACTTTCAATCCTTCGACGGGAAAGGACATTTTAAAACATGTAGGTGGGCGGATACTTACCTTCTCGAAGCGTAACGAAATAGTAGGACTCTTTGCTTGGTGGACTCGGTCCAAGGGCATTAGCAGCAACTACGCGAAAACTGTACACAGTAAATGGCTGCAGTCCAACAACCTGAATGAAAAAAAATATATTAAAAGGTTAAAATATTTCTTGCATTCATACATAGTACCTCACACTTGTCTTTGAATGAAAACATAACCGGCAAGTACTCCTATTTTAACTCGAAGATAAGCTGAAATATTTGCAGCAGAGTTGTACATTGCCGAAGAATACAAAGCGGAGACGTGATCTCCACTAAATCCAGGCAAAAAAATGTATGTCTTACGCGTTAACCCTTTTAACTAGCTTTCACTCAGAAATCTCTTACCTGATACGACGTCCGGTTGTTCTCTGTTACTATTCCGCCACTGCTGTCCCAATCACCTTCTTCTCCAACCCTGAAAATCCAAAACGTACAATATTATTAGCTACAGGTGAATATACTTTGACTGCCACACAGAACAGAAGTACGTAAAACTATCATAAAAACAGAAGTCCATAACTTGAGATAAAACTGCAGTTCGCACACGCTATTCAAATCTTATCCAAAAGAACCAGAGCCTTGTCACAAGTGGTGGTACAATTTCGACCAAGTCATATTGCATGTATGTGTGTGTGCGGCCGCTGTTTTTTTTTCTTCTAGGAAGCGTTCACACGCAACGTAATGCAGTTGGACCCT
>VICI01002375.1:0-16922 GCA_019593645.1 Akabosia matsudoensis
AATACATGTCGATAGTTGATAGTGAATGGTCGATGGCGTCTGAGGTGATTGACTGGAGGCCCTGATTGCTTATTGTCCTTGAGGTGACAAACGAAATCCATCGACATTAACTGTCGCAAACTTCGATTCCTCCTCCGCGCCACATGTCTTTGTTTTTGTTTCGATTTAAATAAACGTGACCGGATATCCCTACTGAAATCGGTGACAGAAGCATCCATGACCATTAAAGAAGCGTATCTATTATCTTGATTACCTTATGACCTCAATTTTGTAATCTCCTTCGTCGTGTTCAGTGAAGAATCATTTCTTCGATGATTATGTAAGATTCTTAGAACTACTTTACAAAGCTAGTACCTTCTTCCGGTCACTTCTGATGAATCACAAATGCGGGAGGAAAAAATAATCATTTTTGTTTTCACTGTCGTGTTTGTGTAAAAATTCTATAAAAATGCAATTTTCAAGGACAAAGGAACTCGTGTGGCAGTCATAGGCTATCAAATAACTTCATTGAACAAACACTTCTGCATCAATAGCAAATTCAGTACAACGGATTTTGTGTCAAATTGACAGTTTAAAATCACGTTTTTCTTTATCTGTTACAAAAATAAACTGTATTTCATATTTCATCTGTATTTCATCGAAGAATGGCATGTTCTAAAGATAACATCAATCACTTTAGAAATTTATGTGATCCATGATCCTCCTTGGGCAAGTGCGGAAAAGTTTTCGGTCACAAATCTGGCCAAGTTGACGAAATGTAGAAATAGGACACATTTTGAGACACACGAAATTTCAATAATTTATGCCCTCGTCGACCTTCGAATTGGGTCCAACTCGCTTTTGAGGGGCAGAGATTTCGATAGGTGTATTTTATATTGTGTGAATGTGAATTTGATTTCTAGATCCATCTCATGGACTTTATCGATTGTTTTTGTGAGTGTCATGTAACCACATACAATTAAAAAATTAGACCTACTCCTCCCTTTATTATCGATGCTTGATCGTTTCAAATGTGCTGTGACATAATCCAATAAATCAACTACTACCGATTACTTTAAGTGACATAAAGTTGTTCACGTTTGCCGTATTCTAAAATCTTATAACAATGTTTTATTCTAGCCGTAAGTGCGTTTCGGTATATGCATACCATGGCTTGGCTTGACATTTTCGAGAAACTTGAGCTAGGTAGTTCTTTGATTTATTATGACATTTCGCATTTCGCATACTGAAGCTCTTCGTGGAACAGGCGAATGTCCCGTAATCATGTATAATTGGCCAGTATCAGAGGTCGAATACTATTAACATGCAATAACATATTGATTTGAGTAAACAATTAGGTAGAACATGTCATGTAAATGTAGTTGTGTATTAATATTCTTACTTGAGTTTTGATAAAAAAACAAAGATTACGAAACATGTTATAAAACGCATGCTCAAGCTATTACGTTTCTGTACCAATGATGTTATCAACAAAATGGTGACATGCTCAACATAGAAATAGTTGCACTATGTCTCCAAAGGCTAACATTCACATTCGGATGTACCTATTGAACTAAAAACTGACCCTGATTAGTGTCAATTTCTAACCTATCATAAGTTACATATCACAAACACATTGAAAAGTATGCTGATTCACTTATAACACATCCAAAGTGTCCCCCATACTAAATCGTTATTTTAATCGCGCGTTCTGTCAATCAGGATCCTATCACCGTTGTTTAGGCCGCTGCAGAATTTAATAATTCTATTTTTTACAGCTTTCTGTATATTGGAATGATAAAGTCAAATACACGATTCTTCTTCAGCCAACTGATTTACCATGAGATTATAATATGATTGCGTACTGCTTTCGTGTGCATGTAAAGTAAACTTACCTACCTACACACAATTTAGGGGCAAAACGAGAAATACCTTTCTCTTGAAGAAAACTGCAATAGGAACATTGGTTTTCCCGGCGTCACGAATTCATCATGTTCCATTAAAAAACCTAAGTTCAAAGTCTTCAATTACGTGATCTCAGTTACTTTCGTAGTTTTCAATAACGCCATAATGAAACGTCATCGAGAATCGAGAACGACAAGGCAGTTATGGTTGACCGAGAGACACTGTTCAGATAGATAACATACTAAATATTAACTATGAACTAAAAAGGCTTTGATAACCCTGTTCATTCGCTGGTTAAGTTTGGCAAAATAATTACCGCAAGTAAGTGTATGTATGATGGTGTTTTATAATGTCCTAAGATAATACACGACACTAAAGCATTATGCGTCAATTTCGTGCGCCACGGAACGAAGCTTATTCGGTGAGCCAACCTTGAGCGGCGATTTCTCTGGGAGAATCAGCAGTTTTCTTTCATCTTTATGAATCGGTGAATCTCCGGCATTAACATACAACCTTTGCTGGAAATGCGTCTTTATAACGTCAATTAGTTTCGACCTTTATTTTTTAAATGTGAACTATTTGTTTATGGTTATCGGGTACACAAATAATTGGGGTCAGAATTGGAAGGATTGATGATGCCAATCATAGGTTTGACGTTTTGAATGAACTGCACGTGGCTGGGGATCAAGTTGAAACAGGTGGAAACAAAAATAGAACGCATATAATTAAATTTCGTAAACAATAATGACCTCGCTTTCACTATTACAGGCATACTTGATGGATAGAGAACGCTTGTAGGATACCATCAAGGTGAAAGCAAGTAACTCTGCTACAACCAGAATTAATATGCAGTTTGTTTTTAAAACATAGCAGGTTTATTTTTAAGCGCAAAACGTTTAGAAGCACATGATGTCAACCTTGGATGAGACTGTGTGACAACTCGAAGAATGTCATTTATGTACTTGTAAAGTTGAAATCAGTCACATGTCGAACAGCATTATTTCCTCTCGTTTTCCTCTTTCTCACATGCCACCACCAGGACGTAATCTACCTACTTACTAAATCAATTCAAATGAGACAAGACTTTTCTGCAAAGCAATTTTCCTGCACGATATAACAAAATCGATGGCATCTGCATTCATTCAATCGCGAAAACACTGTAACGCAAATTCAAGATTCAGCGAAATTACTATTTATACTGCGATCTAAGTACGAGGACTGGTGTACATCAGGGAAACTACATTAGAAAGTAACGCCGTGTACAGAAGCCGGGAGTACAACAATCTTGGGCTTGGTTTTACCGATTATTCGGAGTTCAAGCTAAGTATTATGGTGAAATGAATGGTTGACATTTTCTTGAAACGGGATATCTTTATCGAACTTAAATCAATCACACCATCATACAAAACCATTATGTCTCACGGATGAACAGACCTACATGGTGCATACAAGATATGAACTCGCGAAATCGTCCATCAACTTTGATCTCAAGCTCAGAAAACATAAAGTTGAAAGTGAAAGGTCAAGTGCAGGTGTTATCCTACTCATTTTATTGGTGCATTGGGCTCACAGCGGATACTGGAGACTTGCATTCTCGAACAGTTGACATTTTCTTGAAACGGGATATCTTTATCGAACTTAAATCAATCACACCATCATACAAAACCATTATGTCTCACGGATGAACAGACCTACATGGTGCATGCAAGATATGAACTCGCGAAATCGTCCATCAACTTTGATCTCAAGCTCAGAAAACTGAAACTGACACACTGTTACTGAGAAACACCGATTCCTTCAACATCAGTGTATCTACTTCCTAGGTTAAACACTAATCAGCTAAGCATAATATACTATAAATATTACGACCAGAACCTATGCAAATATTTGATTTGGATAAAATAAAAGAAAAGGAATACTCGCTGTTCGTTACATTATCAGAAATTGTTAACATTATGCCTTCAAAGTGAGATGTGTATCCTTATCCTTATTTAAATTTTAGATTTTTTTGTGATGAAACCGCTTGTTGCCAACTCTGCCAAAAAGGTTAGATGCATTTTGCTACATGGTCGGACATCCTATTACGCTACCATTTCCTTTGTCTCAAAACTATATAATAAGACAAGCAGGCTGACGCCACGAGGATCTAAGTAACAAAATTCAATATGACGATATAATATAAAGTTAAGCTTAAAAAATATGCCAAAAGGAAACATCCATCATCCATAATAAGGCATTTGCATCTTGGAGTTTCACTGAAAATTGATTGTTACATGTGAGTACTCATAGCGTCTTATCCTACTAACATGCAAATCGGAGGTGTGTTAAACATGGAAAGCTGTATTAAAATTGGATCAGTTACACATAAACGATATACCTATTCCCACAGGTGTTGGAATAGCAGCATGACAGATACAGCTTTAAAAAATCCCATTATCACCATAATGCGTTTAATTTCTTCCCTGTGTATGCGAATTTACTTTTTAAGTTTCACTCTTTTACAAGTATAAAAGCTTACCTGAGACTTTCGAACAGCTACCACAGTTGGATAGAACACCGGGTTATCACTATCTCTTTGTTGCCCATCTTGACATCACTTTGGTATTCCAACGATTCAGAGCAAAGCAGCGTCCTGTTACGCATCAATATTTTAATATTTTCTTTTATCCACCAATTGCACTTGCAGGACTAGTTTATATGCTTTTTTGCATATTGCAAATTATCTTTTATTTTTTGCAAGTTGCATGCAACAGTGCACTTTCTGCATCAAAACAACCCATAGAAATTACTTTTTTTCGTCCGTCGAATCGATCTCAATTGCCCTAATTATATCTATTAAATAGTACAACTTTATTCTAGTGGATTCATGCCCACTGTATCGGCAGTCAAACTTATTTCATCAAAGATTAACGTACCCAAGCCAAAACCAATCAACCTTTCGAGCAATAACGAAAAATTATGTGTGAGTTAATCGCAACAGAACAGAAGAAACTAAGATAAGGAAAAAACCCAAAGTGTAAACGCTTCAAAGTGTTTCATTTTAAAAAAGAACAATTCACTGACATCGAGAAGGTGTACCGATTCCTTAGTGTACTGTCGTTCCATGCCACATTAAACCACACTAATTTCAGCAGCTTGAAAGGCAGCCCAGAAGAAGGATGTGTACTAACTAGGGAGCCAGTAAGACGAGAATAAAAAGTTGAAGTCATTTATTGCATATAAAACTGAGCGTCATTCCAGTGCGAGAGGCTTAGTCTATAAGTTTCTCATCTGTGAGATACAGCAGTCGCTGATCATCAGCTAACTCACTTAACAACAGTACTTGAGACCGAGCAAGCATTAAAAGAAAATCTATGTAACAGACACTCAGCTAAGTTACATAGGTACTCATCAACTTTACTCAAACAAAAGAAAATAATAATCAGCGAACCGCCACTGACACGCCAAGACAGTCTACTTGTTGCTAACTCTTGAGGTTTATTGTTTAAAATATTCAAAATATGGCAGTTACTTCAACGTACCTGACTGGCAAACCGTTAGTCACCAATTTTTCTCGTTTTATTGGGGTAATCGGGGTAGTAGTACTGCTAACACAATGTGCAGATGCATCCCCCAGTACCTTCCGACAAAAGGGTGGAAAAAGTGCAGTAACAAAAAGTGGCGTCTCAAGAATATCTAGAAGTGCAGACAATCCTCCGAATAATATTGATAGGAGTATAGACTTCAACTCGACACTGGATAACGATGGAAAGTTATGTTCTGTTGCGGGCAGTGATAAGCCGGCTTGCAGGAAAGCAGGACTGGACATGAAACAAATTAGCCTGCAAATGATTAAAGAAGATATCCTCAAGAAACTGAGACTCGATATAAACAAACTTCCAAACGCGAGCTCTCAAAACTTTCCCATTCCACCAAGGTATCTCTACGAGTTTGTGGACATGCAAGGTGATTCCCCAACAAGGGATGATAGTTATGATGACGAACATGCTACAACTCAGAAAATCATCGCCTTTTCAAAGCCAGGTTAGTAGTAACAACTTTTTTTTTGTATACGTATAACAGCTTTCATAATACTTACGCACTATGTTTTTTCGTAAATGTGCGTAAATGTCTGAAATGTGCTGAGTATTTGGTCGTTGCAATTCCCCACACCGCATATGTGCATAACGTGAAATGAAAAAAAACTGCATCGATACTGTAAAGCGCATTATTGTTTTAGAGTCAGCTAGGAAATACGAGCAGAAGATCAGACCAACGCAAAGACAGGTTCACAGAAAACTCCCATGGGTTTGAAAAGTTGCTCACGTGTCTCCACAGAAGATATAACTATCTTCACTAGACACTTATTGTTACCAAGTAGTTTCTTCTCATGTGCAACTGGACAGCATTAGATGCTATAAAAAATGGTTGTGATGCAAATGAGCAGGAATGAGCACTCGTTCTAATGTAGGCAAACGGTTATACCGAATCTATATGACCAAGTTACTGAGAATGACCACCTGTTGGCAGTCAACAGGATATCCCTGAGAAAAGTGCAAAAAAGTTTTTGCAGAAGAAAGAAAGCTGTAAAGCTTGCCCAGTGTGGGTGAATAATGCAACATATGTAGGCACTAATGACTGCAGGTGATGAAGTTTGATGTATGGTATACTTGTGTAAATACAAAAGCCTGTTTTGCAAGAACTTTTTTGAAGAAATATATTGTCAAAATGGCTTGACAAGTGGGCCATATATACACTTTTTGGTAAATCCTGTAATTATATTTTAGGATGCCGAAAAAAATTGAATAAGTCGTTTGTACTTCGACCTGTGGCAGGTCTTTACTTTACCACTTGTTGTCGGTCGCTTGTCAATAGTAATCCAAGTGCATATAATAATAATATTTTGGTTACCTTTGTGTTTCGATTTTTTCTTTCTTTTTGCATTGGGTAAGGTGTGTTAAAACCTTGTTTCTGTTTGCTGTAACAATTTTTTTGAAACAAGCGCATCGACATTATTACCCAGGTACATATTTTTTTACGGAAAAGCCCAGTCGTAGTTTTAGATGTAATGATGAAGCACTTATTTAAATTGTGGGTGCTGATCATCAGCCATTCGTGTGCAACCAAAGTATGTTTTTTTTCGCAAATTGAGTCTTACACAGGGAACTGTTACCTTTGTCTAGGTATCACATGTTTCATTATCCTTGCTCATTGATTCTTATCTAATTTGCTGATAGCAATTTTGGCTAATGCCGAAATCATGAAAAATCGATTATTATTATAGCTGGTTGTAAAATTCTTGAAAGCTTTTTATGCGTATCATGCTTGTTCAAACATAAGCAACATGCTTTTGAACCCGACTAAGGTGGTCATAAGATTTTACGGCAAGTCAAAACGGAATATGAAAGGTCATAGGATTCTTAGCAGTTTGATGTTGCATGGTATCCACGTTTGCTTACCCCAACTGGTCTGTCAGACAGCAAAAAAATTGAAGTCCAGAAGACAGGGCTGAAACGTAACTGAGCACACAACAGCGATTTTCCCCTATAGCTATTCCTATATTCCTTCTACTATTTCGTTTTTAAAGTGTAACAGAAGACAAGTCCCAGACTGCTGTTCATGCCTGCTGGCCGTCCCTGAATCGTGATTTAGCAAATTAGGATCGTTTACATTTAACGCTATAAACCATCAGAAGGGTAACGAGAAGACCGAGATGAGCGCCGAAATGCACTACGTGTCTGTGGATCGTGTCGTGTCTTCATATAATTAGTATGCATTTTTGCCTAAATAGAGTTAAAGACCGACTGTAATGTAAAAACGTATAGCCTTCGCGAAGTGTTCCCTGTTTTCTTGGAGGAAAACGTCGAGACTAGATTCACAACAAAATAGTAAAACTATACCCGCGCCATCGTATAACTCATGATGAGCTATGATTATATGAGTTTCAATTTCAAAAAGGTTTTCTTTTTTCGCTAGGCCAAAGCCCTTGATTATTACATTTAAGCCAATTATCATCATCACTGTTGCTCCTCTGCAAAAATGAAGTTAGGGGAAACAGACCAGAATGTCTGGTTTTTAGTCGGTGAAGAGGAAAATGAGAAGAAAAAAGTGTTCCATATTGCAACACAAAACAAAATCGCCCATAACCTTAACTAGTCTCAGGTTTTTACAATATGAAATTGGCAGGCGAGAAAGAAAAAAGTTATCGATGAATGCATACATCTAGTTTTTAAGTTTTTTACTACACAAAAAGAAGGCTTCGAAATGAACTGTAATTAGGATTGTCATTTTTATGTATGCAACCAAACTGATAATTATCAGCGTTACTGAGAGACAGAGAAAATTGTTGACGACTCTAAGAATAATGATCGATGAAGAAAACAAGACGGTGCATGTGCACAAAGTTGATGTGCAGCCACCTCACAAATAGAACGTCTACATACCACCTACACATTTACACCTGAGGGAGAAAATGTTGAACTTATAGTAGGGCCTGCTTCTCAAATAATATTTGAGCTTATCTTTTGAACTGTGTTCGTTTTTAAATATGTAAGTCTATTGTTATTCTTATTACTTTTGATTGATAAGAGAAAATACTTAAAAATAGACGTGCGTACATGTGTTGCCATGAGGCTTCCACATGAACTTAGTCCACGTAGTAAGTCATCAGTGTATCAACCAACAAACACAAAAAATGTTTGAGGCTTCATATGGTATGTATTAGAAGTAGAGTGAGGTTGTCAGTTTAGTGATTGACATTATTTAATTGTTGTAACGACACCCGATGTGTGCCGTGATGATGATGATATACTAATATTGACTTTTTCTCATCATGAACCTCATGCAAGCAACACGATGAAGAACTTGGTGATGTCTTGTTTGTTTACATGCATCCGAATAAAGAAAGATTCAATGCTTCCCTTGAAATAATTCATGTTTTCTATCATTTTGTAAATTTTATGGTTGGTTGAGTAAGCTTCATAGATAGAGGTATGATGGCCAAATAGCGATAGTGATTTTTTTGTCAAAAGTTTTCTTGGAGTTGACATAAGTGGAGATACAGTTACTATCGTTGAGTACACTAACATGAGAAAAACTGGCCCGTGGCAACTACTATCTGTCTGGGTCGGGATATACCATACTAAATCCTGTACGTGGCTGAATTTAGCAGGATTTCTAGTGTACACAAAAAGATTTCTGGTTGATTTTTTGATGGAAGTTGTCAATATTCTGAGCGAGCTATCAAGTTGTCAACAACTCATTAAGATATCGAAGTAATTTTGGTAAGACTTTGTTCAATTGGCACGTTTCGTAACATTCAACATTCTGAAATCTAAGCAGAAATAATTAGTAGTCATTTGGTTTATTATAAACAGGAATACAGAAAGTGTGGGTTTCCCAATTTTTCTGCAACAAGAAGGAATTTGAATAACAAGTACTTTAAAGGATGACTTCTCGTTTGGGTTAACCTGACAAAAATATTATGACTATCGTCAATCGTGCTATAAACTTGTTTGAAATGCAACTCAGCACTTGGTTTATATGTTTACTTTACTCTTATAGCTTCCTGCCTGGTGAAGTTTGCATGTGAAAAAACAGTAAGGTCATACGCAATTTTGCTGGGAAAGCACATTGTCCTGAAAAGTTAATCTTCATGCGAGCCAAATTAAGCCACATATGCGAATACAACAACATAATCCTTCAACTATTACCTTATTCAAACCAAAATATCAATGAACAGCAGTACGTTCCGAAATTCCGAATGAACGCTAGTAACAGGGAACGTGACATGATATACTTCCCTTGCTGACATGCCGGTCTATTTATACAGAAAATGCATTCGATAATTGTATACAATTTGTACTACAAGACACATAAAAGTGATTCAGATTATGATAAGAACAAACTTTTTAACTTAGGTTTTTTGCTTCCCACGCTAAGACCAAATAAATCGAGCCATTTCCATTCCTCAAACGCGACAAAAATGTGAAATAATTGACCCCAACTGAATTATCTCTTTAGGTTTCACATGTTTACTCTCTCAGGAGAATGAAAGGAGCATAAAGCGTATAGGTATAAGCGACAGAATCGCTTGGCAAAACTCAAACACTGTATCTGGTCGTAAAACCTTGTTGTTACAAAGGACATGAGTTTTTCGAGACATGCTTCACTGGTTTTGCATCTTCATGTGCAAGGGAAATGTAGTTACTGGGCACATTTTACTCTAATGTCAATTTAATCAGTCGCTCATTCAACTTGAGCCGTCAGAATACCTATGCAATAACGCGTACGAAGAGCAAATGTGTGACATTCATCGGTCAAGAATTTCAATCTCTCTGCGAACTAAGTTGTCGTTTGCATGAGATCACTTAAAAATCTAATCTGTATAGCATACAAAACATTAGTTTTTCGGGAATTGGATACACTTGCCCCTCTTGTTTTAATTGGATAACTAATCGCGCGCAAGTATTTATTAAAATTGAAAATATCTTGTTACATGCTATTCAGTCTTTATAATCACATGCAAATGTACAAGTACTTTGGTACTCTATAAAAACCACCGTGACAGCGGCAAACCAACTTTAATGAATATGGGCACTTGAGTTTTAAATTTTTAAAGCAAAAAGTACATTTGACGTATTGGCTTCATGTTAGTGAATGCATTAGGGTTTTCATTACTTATAATTTTTATTGTGTAGCTAGTAAATTCGTTCAAATAAATGATTGTATGTCCCCCAGAGAACGGACTCATCCGTGTAACTTGATCATACATAATGGTAACAACTACATTTTAGAAGTAACATATCGTTATTATTTATAGCAGTTTTTTTAGAGCACCTTTGAACATGTAAATGAAGTTACAGGAATTGAATGATTGACACTTCTGTTGGCAAATCTCCACGAAACCATATCCTAATGTTGCAAAGTTGCAAAGGTCTTGCTCTCGCATGGTGACTGCTCACAGAGAAAGTCGTGCGGAATAGGAGAAGAATAAATGAACAATATAATAATTCATTTTTATTTCCACAATCTTCAGTCAGTTTAACTGCAGTCATAGTGATGGATATGTAAAACGAAATGTAGCACGAGAAGCAACTTATAAATAGCTTGTAACTTTACATACATTACCACTTTAAACTGCAAATGAATTTATCATTTCGGCGGCTGCTGCTGGTCAAGCCAGTGAGCCCGATTGGCTGTAGCTGACCTTTGCCTTTTGTTTTGTGTGTCTCATACAAACTTTTAGTATGAAACAGAGCAAGACAAGTGCAGCCAGAATTTGGATTTATGGATGCTACAATTTTTTCTCTCATTTTTCTATCATACAAAAGCAAAATCAAACATAGCTTACTGCCTATCATCACTTTTGTAGGAGACGCTATGGCGAGGCCCAGTTTAAAGAAGGTAGCAACAAGCGCAGTAGAAATTTTCGGTTTCACACAGTCCACTCATGCTCATTGACAAATTACTGCTTTACTTCGATAGATACATTGATTTGATTACTATAATCGATATCAACAAGATTTCAAATACGTGTCTAGGATCATCGAAAGACGTGGTTTTGACATTTATTTGCAATCCATAAGGACATCTGTAAGCTAAAATTATAGCATCAATTTGATAACCTCGCTCCAATTACTTCGAAACTTAATATTAGAATAAAAAAACTAGACACACTTTGTTTTTATGATGCTTATGGCATGTGCACTATTACCAATGACATTGGGATAAATGTCAAAGACAGAAACCCTGACCGCAACTTTATTATTATCCTCCAGGTCGACAATTCCGTATAGTGTCATCAAAAACGCCAAGAAATCCCTCTTTTTCCGAGATTATCCAATCATTTCAGAATACAATCAAACATGCTGCAAATAAATTTTTCAAAGTTCATCATAGATTACGGGAACCAGAAAACTGTAATGGACGATAATGTGTCAAAAGCCCTTATATTCATTGATATCTTATTATTCATTGCACTGTGATTAAATCTTAATGATGGTCGTATTCTTGGCGTCGAGTTCAATAACTCTCTTCATTTAAAAGATCTGCTATGACTGTGACAGTTTCATGCATGCATCAATTGAAATTTAAAGTTGCAGAGGATTCCTTGTGGGGTTACGTGAGAATTAGGAAGCAGTTTGCATAAAAGTTTTACGTTTTAATGAAACGGAGCCGTGAAAAATTAATTCCCACATATTCGAACTATAGATAATTTACCTGAATGCATATTATCATCTTAACATGGTGCGATTGCTCTAATTTGTTTGTTTTTAATTAAATGAATGTAGCGCAAGCAGGATCACATGGAAAACTACCAGTTGGGGCGGCCAAAAACTTTCACCACTTTTCCTTCTCTGAAAAGATTGCGAACATGAGGATTGAAAACGCTTACTTGCACGTGGCTGTGAAACGTTTGCACTCCCGTTCTCATGATTTGCCAGAGAAAGAATTACTCCCCACCCATATCAGAATTTGGCAGGTGCAAATAAAAGAGGGAGAGTCTCCCGTACAAATTGAGCTTGGGTAAGTAAAAAGGCTAATGTACATCATCCCCTCAATAAAATATTTCTATCGCGCCATTCATTTTGACTGGTTGAAAATGACCTTTAATTATGTGCTAGAGCGTACTAATATTTGGAATAATATTTAATATAATACTGAGATAATATGATGTACTGATTAGTCTGACGTATAAATTGATAACGCTACATTGAATCTTTGAATTTTACCTCCTTCAGAATTTTGAAAGCATTGCACCATGAAAATGGAGCTAAAAATGGACCCACCAGTGAGCCAGGGCGCCACCATAGGTCCAGATGGGTTCAAGTTGACATTCGAGACCTGCTCTCCAAGTTGCTCCACGGCTCCGTCCAACCACCCTCGCGAAAGGTTACTCTGGTTATTCAAGCAGTTAACTCATCTGGCCATCCGAGTCACGAGGTCGCTGTTGTTAGTTCAACTGAGACAGATATTAACACTGTAAGTTTTTCTGACTGGCCATTTCTGTTTCTCTATAATTCTAACAATAATAATGGCATATTACGATTTTGCTGAGTAGGCGCCTGCGCAAAATAGTGTACGGTTTTTTAAACTGATGAATGTCTATCTAAATAAAAATTTCCTGAGCGAATGGTCCCGGCGCCTGCTACACAAGGAACTAATATACCTAATGCTAATCAAGCGTTTCTTTTTTAAACATATTTGCACAGCAGTACCCTTTCATAGAAGTTCATGTCAGTGAAGCCGGGCGGAGTCGCCAAACCAGAAATATTGGCATGACGTGTGATGAGAACTCGAAAGAGACTCGATGTTGCAAGTATCCCCTTACTGTTGACTTCGAAGAGTTTGGGTGGGACTGGATTATCGCTCCAAAGAAGTACGATGCTAATTATTGTTCGGGGGAGTGTCCTTTCGCGTTCCTACAAAAGTATCCTCATAACCACATTGTACAGCAAGCTGTTCCCTCCGGAGTTGGTGGCCCTTGTTGCGCAGCTAGAAAAATGTCTCAGATTTCTATGCTTTACTTTGACGGAGATCTAAACATAGTGTATTCAGTTCTTCCTGGAATGGTAGTTGAAAAATGTGGATGTTCATAATAATTTAGAACTTATTTAATTCAGATATTTACATTTTAGTTTTGTAAACTCTCAGAAATCAAAATAGATTTATTTTTTACAACCGGACGACATATAGACCTAAGTAATCCCACCACGATAGATAATTTGTCAGCCATTATTTCGTTTCGCGTAGTTTTCTCCCTGTAAGTCATCTCGTATTTAGATTAATAGCATCTTACTAGAAAAAAAACGAAGTAAGCTTTTATATGAAATGGTATTAGCTTTGTCTGATTTTTTTAAATTTAGACGAAAAGAAATATTTCATGATGAATGAAACAAGGTAATGGGCACAGATTGCAAAAGTTTTGTTCCTTTTAATTCTGTGAGTAGTCGCTTTGAAATGGTTCATATCTTTACTTCGTTAGCCCAAAAGTACAAAGTTCTCAGTTGGAAAACTCATGGCATAAAAATCTCAGTTTTGAAAAAACAAAAGGGAAATTCAGTGGCATATTTTCAGGCAATGTGTCAACTGGTTGATTTTTTGTAACAGTATGGTCTACTGAAATTTCACTGTCATGAATGCTGAAAATAAATCTATGAATGGGATAAAATAACTGTTATGTGCAATGGAACAGGATAATCAGTTGCACAACTTGTATAGGTACTTAAAAAGCACATAGAGATGGAATTACTGATCTTGGAATTTTTAAATTTTACGATTCTAATGTATCCAATGAACTCTGGCACATTGGTGCGGTCATACAGGAAAAAGTTGTCATCAAAGCGGTGCATAGACAAAATAATTTGGACGTAATTGAAAGAATGAATGAGACAAAATGGTAGCAGGAAACATAAAATCTAATGTTAGAAATGCTTTAATGAATAGAGTCAATAAGGTCGGTAGGTTGGCTAGTAAATCACCATTATAGTGGATACAGTTTTGGAAGTCACTTGAATAAGAAAGAGTTAATTTATGATAAGATGTTTAACAATTGTAAGCGCATTAGCAGTTTTGTTTAAGACTACGATTTCTCGAAGTACTGTCCAATTCTAAATTTTGTTCACAAAAGGAGTCTTTCAAAACCTATTTTTTTGTTTACGCCTTCTAACGACTGATATCCGAAATGATACTTGTATGGAGCGCTGCAAAATATGTACACTTACGTCACGGTATGAATGTTTTGCACAGTGCAACCTAATTCAGATGATATTCTCCTGATATCCGTCTTGTAAATTGTTTGATACAAGCAGGCACACATGCTAATCACAGAGATTGTATATTTTTCACGTTTCTCATGATTTAGTCAGTTTAGGTCTCAGGGTGGGATTTCGGAGACATAAAGGGGGAAAGAGAACTGCATGTCTTATCGATTTTACTATAATACCACCGACTACGAGGTTATATATGGATATTATCATGTACATGCTGATATGACTAACCTGTGGTGTCGTTGGATTTGAATTACCGTTTTTTCAGAATGAATAACTTACGAAAGTAAAGCGAAAGTTTGTATTACGAGAATAGAGGGAAAAGTGATGTGAGCAGTCGTATGAGATGAAAAAGATATTATGGCTTTCAGCCGGAATTTTGTATGGATGAAGAGAAAAGAAACGATAATGTGTTTACTACGTATTACAATGTTTTCATTAAAAATAGTGGTTGAAAATACCAGATAAGCTTGTGCATATAATTTTTGTAATGAATACATTGACTATAGTCTGCAGTAGTTAGCAAACGGGGAAAGTTTGCTATTGTATTATTAATTAACTATGTTTTTATACCGACGCTTACTCCCAATTTTTTTTTCCAGCTGAATGTGATAAAACAAATACGTCCCCTGAATCGGTAATTAAAAAATGATGGTTCGAAAAGTTAGTCATATTAAAAATCGATGTAATGGTAACTCATATTATGAGTAAATCATGTATGTACTGTAAATAAGTTGGAGTTTTAGCCAATGTATTGTAGGTATGCATGCGTGAATTAAAGAAAGCTTGTTTATATTAATGTTAATATTATTTGTTTACTCCGAAATCTGATTTTGTACATGTCTTAGGCTGTTAAATTCCCTTGTAGTATTATTATGTCACCTCCCATAACGCGCAGATATTACCTGATAGAACGAACGAACCAAGGAATTGTAAAACGCCCAAAAATTCAGTGCAGACTCGTTATTATGAAAGAAAACTCGATGAATAAATAATAATTTTTTGATGAAGCCTTTGTTTACTTTCGTTGAATCTTCAGTTCAGTAGCTGATGAAACCTATGCATAAAGCGATGGGTAACATTTTGAAGTCACAATTCAACGGAAACATTATTTATGTTCTCACAATCAGTTCTTGATTCCAGACAGACAACTGCATAGCATACATAAAGGTAATAGGTAATATAATATAATTCTTGATTGGCGCATTTCTGTTTCAACTTCAACCGATTGCAATCAGAATGTTATTTTTGAACTTATCAATTATCAAATTCCATTTCCTTCAGAGATGAAAAACAACTTTTAGATAATATGTAAAGTGATGCGATAATTTAGCATGCATATATACTGAGTTCATATACTTTCAATTGCATAAGTATGTTTCATTTTGTCAGACTAGCTTCTAATCGGAGTGGGTACTTTTCTTTTTCTTTAGCTCATCTTATACGTGTAGTGAATTCTATTCAATCAATTCGTGAGTAAATCTCAATTGGATGCTTTCCATAGATAAATTCATTCGCTACATCCTATGTTCAGAATAGTTAAGAATAACATTGTAAATTCGAAAAACCTTGGCGAGGTCAATGTTGAAGTAATTTGTTTCGTCTAAACAAATCTAGAAATGCGATGAATTCCTATCTGAGTAGTCACAATTCATTCATTTCTGGCGTGCTTAATGGTTCAAAAATAGAATGAAATGACAAGATGAGCGCATTATGAATACATAAATATGAGAATTCATCTAAACAGCCTTGCCAGTAAGGAACATGTATCTTGTACACACTGCGCTAGCGTAAAATCGTAGCTGAACCGAGTTTCCCTTCCCCTAATGAATTTTGAATTTAGTTACTACCTAAAAGCGTTAATCTATGCCTAAAAGTAAGCAATTAAGTAGGATTTAGTAATCAAACATGAAATTCATGCAATCTTCTCTTTAAAAATATTCCCATTGTCATAAGCATGTCCTGGGTCCCTGGCTATAATGTACATAGTTTGGCGGTGAGGCAGGCTAAAGCATAAGAGATGGTATTATGGAATCGATTCAAATCGGAAACAACTTGAGTACTCCGAAACTTCAATTGCTTACAAGTACAAGTTAGAACTTGTGGATAGGCATCCCAAACAAATTTTGATATTGACAGCAGCAAACGATACTCACTGGTTAAAAGAAGCATAGATTAACTAATAAATAATATAGATGGGCCCATAACGTTAATTTTTGGATAAAAGTTTTTTGTTGATTTCAATGGAACTTGCTTCAAGTTTCCATGTCGTTACTCTGTAAATCGACG